>VMDO01022052.1:0-34223 GCA_007922755.1 Pedetes capensis
AAAAAAAGTATTATATAAATAGAATTATGTAATATGTAACCTTTTGAAATTGACTTTTTTCTTTCAGCATAATTCCCTTAAGATCCATGCAAATTGTTTGTATTAGTAGTTTATTCCTTCTTATTACTATTATTCCATGTTGTGACTATACCATAGTTTATTTTGTTTTTTAAACATTTAACCACCAAAAGCATGTGAATACGTTCCAGTTTTCAGTTATCTAAGAATATGAAGCCTGTACAATCATGTACAAGCTCTTTCGGGAACATAAATTTTCAGTTCTCTGGTATTTGTTTTGTTTTTTTTAAATTTTTTTCCTGTGGTGCTTTTGGGTTGAACCCAGGGCCTTGCACATACTTTGCAAATGCTTTACCAGTGGGCTATATCCCCCAGCCCCTTTTTAATTTTTATTTTGAGACAGGGTCTCACTAAGGTACACAGGTTGCCTCTGGCTATGAACTTGCCTCCTGAGTTGCTGAGATTACAGGCATACACCATCATGCCCAGCTTCTGGTAAGTGCATATTTAGTTTTATAAGAAACAGCTAAACTATTTTCTATAGAATCTATAGTGGTCGTTTCATTTTACATTCCCATTAGCAAATTATGAATAATCCAGTTTCTCTACATCTTCTCCAGCATTTGGTATTCCATTTAAAAAAAAAAAAAGACACATAGCCAGGGGTGGTGGCACCCACCTATAATCTCAGCACTTGGGAGGCAGAGGCAGGAGGAGCGACTGAGTTCAAGGCCCACCCAGTCTACATAGCAAATTCCAGGCCAGCCTGAGCTACAAAGCAAGATCCTGTCTGGAAAAAAATAGCTGAGCACAGTGATATATGCTTGTAATCCTAGCAACTCAGGAGGAGAAGGCAGGAGGATCATGATTTCGAGGCCACAGGGAGCCTGTGTAATTTAGCAAGACCCTGTCTCTAGATGAAAAATAAAAAATGGAGTGGGAGTGCATCCCAGTGGCAGAGCACTTGAAAGGTATGTGCAAGGCCCCACGTACCACACACACACACACAAAGATAAAATATTTTAGCCATTCCAATACATACATAGTGCCTCATGTGTGTTGTGTATATGTTGATCCTTCTCTCAACATATCTATGAAAACAGAAATAACTATTTTAAGTACAGTTAATGGCTGGGCGTGGTGGCTCATGCCTGTAATCCCAACGGCTCAGGAGGCGGAGGCAGGAGGATCGCAAGTTCGAGACCAGAGGCAGTCTGTGAAATTTAGCGAGACCCTGTCTCAAAAAGTGAAAAAAAAAAAAAAAAAAAAAAGGGCTAGGGGTGCAGCTCAGTGGTCCAGCACTTGTAAAGCATGCAATCCCGAGGCCCTGGGTTCAAACCCCAGTACCGCAAAAAATAAATAAATAAATAAAAGTACAGTTAATGGTTAATTGTTTAATTGTTTTCAGGAACAGTTTCTCAACAATCTTACATAAAGACTTCTGGCCTTCTTTATTTATTTAGTGCTGGGGATTAGATACAGACCTCATGCATACTAAGCACATGCTTTACCACAGAGCTACACCCCTAACCCTCTGGGCTTCTTTTTTTGTTTTGCTTTTTGTTTTTTGTTTTTTTGAGACAAGGTCTCCCTGTGTAGCCCATGCTCACCTGGACTCACTATGTAGACCACACTGGCCTTGAACTCATGTCAGTTCTCCTGCCTTAGTCTTCAGAGTGCTGGGATATGGCCTCTTTAGATGATTTATTCCTGCAGAATTGATAAGCTTATGATCATAGCTGCTGTTAGAGTCAGATGTCTTTATGTAAGAGCCTCTGATCTGGAACTTATCTACATGGCTTCCAAGCCTGCATATCTATACTCTCCTTTTCTGAAGCCTAATTCTTAGTGCCTCTTTAATCCTGTTTCTCTCTGCAGGGCCAGGCCTTACCTGTTGATTCTAAAAATCCAAAGAGATACCAAAAACAATATATCAGAGAATATATTTTGCTTTGTTTTCTAGTTAAAAGCAAGCAAATTCTCTTTGTTTTACCATGTATTCATCACCTCCAATTGGTGTCCTTTGGCTTGTAGTTCTAACTGTACCTGCTGGTCAGGTTACAGAGGAGACTATAATTGAAGAGGAAGAAGAAGCAGAGAAGTTGACACTAACAAAGAAACCTAAAATGGAAGAGATAACAAACAGTGTGGAGGAAAGCAAGGTAATGTTATTTTTACCATTGATGGAGGGAAAGGAAAGAACCAGAAGCTATAACTACTGAGGTCTGAACCCTTCTCCTCCTCCTCTTCCTTCTTCTTTTATTTTTTTAGAAGGGTACCTAGGGCCTCGCACATACTTTGCAAATGTTCTACCAGTGGGCTGCACCACCAGCCCATTTTTTATATTTTATTTTGAGTAAGGGTCCCTCTGGCCTTGAACTTGTAATCCTCCTGCCTCCACCTCCCAAATTGCTGGGATTACAGGCATGTGCCACCACACCTGGCCCTTCTTGTCATCCTCCTCCTCCTCCTCCTCCTGCCCCTGATCCCCACTTCCTCCTCCTCCTGTCCCTGATCCCCACCTCCTCCTCCTCCTGCCCCTGATCCGCACCTCCTCCTCCCTGCTTCTTTTTTCTTTTTTCTTTTTCTGTTGTGCTGGGGACCACACCCCAGATCCTTGTACATGCTAGACAAGCACTGTACTGTCTACATCCGTAGCCATTAGGCATGAACCCTTTGTCTACTTTCTGGATAATCGGTGATCAGGAATTCTTACATGGTGGTGACATAGTTTACTTTACAGGAAGGCCTTGAAAGAGAGCTACTACAGCAGCAAGTCCAGGAGGCCAATCGAAGAGCCCAGGAATACCGACACCAGCTCCTAAAGAAGGAGCAGGAGGCAGAACAGTACCGCCTTAGACTGGAGGCTATGGCCCAACAACAGCCCAATGGAGTTGATTTCTCCGTGGTTGAAGAGGTTGCTGAGGTGGATGCTATAGTAGTAACAGAGGAGGGAGTGGAAGTGGAAGAAAGAGAAACAGAAGTGACTAGGTCAGGAAGGATCACAGAGCCTCAAACTAGAGTTCCCATAGAAACTGTTTCATCATAGCATGCAAGGGTCATTGCACTGTTTTCACCTTATTCCTTTTAAGAAGAAAATACAGAGGACAAATATTATATAAAAATTAAGACTGTCCTTAAGAAGAAAACTACAGCAGGGTACAATGCTTGGGCCCAGGAAGGTTCTGTATGTAACTGGAAAATTGAAAGCCATATTTAGAGAACACTTCTTCTGAGGGACCAAAAGAATAAGGACCAAACTTCTCAGCTCACACCATTGCTGTAACCATAGAGGTAAAAGAGTACTAGATGTTTCAGGGTGGTTTTTTTTTTTTTATTTTTTTGTTTTTTTCTTGTGGTACTGGGGGTTGAACCCAGGGCCTCGTGCTTGCATACTCTGCAAATGCTGGACCACTAAGGTGCACCCCCAGCCCTTTTTCTTTTTTTTTACTTTTTGAGACAGGGTCTCGCTAAGTTACACAGACTGCCTCTGGTTTCAAACTTGTGATCCTCCTGTCTCTGCCTCCCAAGCCATTGGGATTACAGGCATGTGCCAAGATTATTTTTTTAAATAACTGACTTTATGGTGGGCATGGTGGCACATACCTGTAATCCCAGTGACTTGGGAGGCAGAGGCTGGAAGATTGTGAATTTGAGGACAGAGGCAGGCTGGATAACTCAATGAGACCTTGTCTCAAGATAAAAAATAGAAAATGGATTGGGTCTGCAGCTCAGTGGTAGAATGTTTGCAAAGTATGTGAGAGGCCCTTGGTTCAGCACCCCAGTACTACAACAACAATAACAACAACAACAACAAAATATATATATATATATACACAAAATAAATAACTGATTTTATGCTGAAATATTTTAAAGTAATACTTCTATTACATACACACCAAGCACCTTTAATAATTATACCTGAAAATTTCAAGTGACCTGAAAATTTGCCTTAGATTTATGAAACTAGTGAGGAGGTTAGAGGCAGGCTTTGGGGAAAAGGAATATATTCCACTTGTAAAGGAGCAGACTCTCCCAATTATCCTGAATTAATTTCACTGAGAAGAAATTTATGAGCTAGACATGGTGGTACACACCTGAAATCCCAGCACAAAGGAAGCCAACCTGGGCTATATAACAATACCTGCAACTGTCAAAAAAAAAAAAAGAAGGAAACGAAAGGAAGAGAAAGAAGAACGAAGGAAGGGATGGAGGGAGAAAAGAAGAAGAGAAAAAGAAAAAAAAAAGATTCATGATTGCCTGGCAAATTTATTTGTTTGTTTTTCCAGTACAGGGGGTTGGGCCTTGTGCTTGCATGCTTTGCAAGTGCTGGACCACTGAGCTGCACCCTCAGCCCATTTTTTTTTTTTACTTTTTGAAACAGGATCTCGCTAAATTATGCAGACTGTCCCTGGTCTTGAACTTGTGATCCTCCTGCCTCCACCTCCAGAGTCCTGCCACCTCACCAGACTGCCTGGCAAATTTGTATCCATTATGTGTCCATAGCTCAGTTGCCAAGTTAAAATGAATGAATGAATGAATGAATGAATGAATGACCCAGGCACTGTGATCCATGCCTGGAGGCTGAACCAGGAGGATCATGGGTTTAAGGGCAAAGGCAGCCTGCACAATTTAGCAAAACCTTGTCTCAAAACAACAATAACAAAGGGTATGGGGAGCAGCTTATTGGTACAGCACTTGCCTAGCATGCATAAGACCCTGGGTTCACCCCCCCAGTCAGTACTGTAAGAAACAAAAGAAAATAGAGCTAGGATAAAATAGAGCAGTGATTGAGTGGGTACTTAGTACATCTGAGCCCTGGGGTCAGTCCCTGGCACCACATGCACACACACACATATGCAGACATACCAAAAAAAAAAAAAAAAAGAAAGGAAGAAAGACCTGAATTAAATTTTTAAAAACTGCAAAGAAGCCAGGCCATTGTGCCTGCCTGTGATCCCAGTGAGTCAGGAGGCTGAGTCAAAGGAATCATGAGTCTGAGGCCAGAAGCAGACTGTGCAACTTGGCAAAACCTTGTCTCAAAAAACTTAAAAAGATATTGGGGTGCTCATGGAGCAGCTCAGTGGTGGAGCACTGCACATTGTGGCTCTAGGTCCAAACCCGTTGTACTGCAAAACAGAAAAGAAAAACTTGTTTGTATTGGAGAAGTATATACAAAACCCAGTCCTCCAGGATTCCAGAGTACTGGAAAGTGGACAGAAAGAGGTTTATGGGGCTATGAAATTCTGATCTTGAGATAAAAACTTTGTGCTGGCTGGATTTTATAAAATTGCAATCAGGACAACTTGCTTCCAGACATTTATTTATATAAAATCAAGCTCAGACTCTTAAATTTTATAAAACTTTATTGAATTTTCTTTATCACTTAGGACGCGTGTGCTTTTTTACGGGGCGTATATCCTCATATGCAAAAAATAACATGGAATGGCAGAGGTAAATGGTAATGATGTATAGCTGTATTTTTATTTGATTTTGGAAGAGTAAATTGCCCTATTTCTCTAAGCTTTGGCCTAGTACAGAGCTTTGTGCCTTATAGGTGTTCAGTGTATGTTAACAAAGGGAATAACAACAATCAGTGCCATAAAATAAGGAACCAAAAATTCTGGCTGCTTTGTCTACCCTTCCTCCCTTCTCTCCCACTGTGCCTACTCCCTCTGCCCAGAGAACTTTTCAGAAGTGTTTCATTGCTGAGTTTTCTTTTTTGTCAGCATGAAGCTTTTTCAAAAGAAAGGCAGTATGTAGATGGAGAGAGGAAGGTTGTGGAAAGTTTACATTGCAGAGGTTATTGCCTTTGAAATTGGGCCCTCATTCTAGCCCTGCTTGCTGCTTTGTTGCAAATTAGAAGGAGAAACCAGAGGGAGATATGCCAAGTAAACATTTGAATGACTGTTTAGAATCTGGTTTTCTTAATTAGCAATCATGAGGAAAACATGCATTTTTAATTTGGAAAAAAACTTTGACAGTTAACATGGTTCTGTTTACCTTGATTAGTGAAGTAGTTTGTTGCAGTGTTTCAAAGGTACAAAATAATTTGGGGCTCAAAATTGACTGCAAATATAATTCCCCAAACCAAACTTAACAAATAGAATTGGCTATTAGAGGCTTATAGGCAAAAATATCAATTTTGAAATTTATCTTCAATACTGGCCACATTAGTTAGGTTTTCTCCATGGATTTGAATACACAGCACTTCCCAGGTGATCAGGGATTATTCTGGCTTGTTGGAGATGACAGGAAAATGCAGTGGAAGATTCTAGGTAAGTGTAAGGGTGTAAGTATGGCGTCTACTGTTGTATCATCCTGCTCCTATTAGCAGTGTTTTTTTTGAGTGCCTTTGGGAATCAGGTGCTAACAATAAGCTGCTATGTGTGGCTTTTCAGAGCCTTAGCTTAGAGGGACCTAGTATTGTTTTAGATATTTTTTGTTAATGTTCTTGGTGCGTTGTTGTTGTTGTTAGGTGCCATCGAGTCAGTGTCTGACTCATAGCAACCCTGTGTCCAACAGGCAAAGCACTATTGTCAGTGCTTCACTGCTATTCAATGGCAGATTGGATTTTTGGGAGTGGGTTGCCAAGTCCTCCTCCCAAGCCTACAGCACCTGGTGTTCCCAGGTGGTCTCCCATCCAAGTACTAACCTGCTTAGCTTCCAAGATCTGATGGGATCAGAAGCCACAGTGCTATGGCTGCAGGCTCTTGGTGCATATGTTGACTTTAATCCTACCCTCACTTAAGGGGGCATTGGTTAACTGAAGAGATATCCTTTTCCAACCACCTCATTGTCTGAGGTAGTTATTGCTTAGGAGTAGTATCCATCCAAGACTTCTTTTTGGGCATACAGAGTCCCTACTGTCTGTGGGAACTTTTTAGGAGTTCTGACTACTCTTTATGTAAAAGATGTGTTCCCACTCAAAAAAATAATCTCTGATACAAGCTAAGTTATTTTGATGACAGAATCTCTGAGATAGGAAGTTGTTAGAGGAGAGGCTGAGGTAAGGAGGGAGAGAAGGGAAATGTCTGAAAGGAAATGTCTGCATAGGAAAAAGGTACTGTTTTTTATTTACTTGGTATAGACCATTTAACATCCCAGAGAAGGGAAGTAGGATTTTCTCTCCAGTTATATTGCCATGGGCAGAATGGTAGGTCAGGATTCCTTCAAGAAGTTAGAAATTAAATATTGAAGGGCCAAGCATGATGGCAGTCACCTGTAATCTCAACACAAGAGGCTAAAGCAAGAGGACCATGCATTAAAGGCTAACCTGGGCTACATGGTTAGTTGAGATCATTCTAGACTACATTAAGGAGACCCTGACTCAAAAAAATAAAGAAAAATTAAAGAAAAGAAAAAAAATAAAATATTGAATGTATTAATGCAATTCCATTTCATGACTTTGCATAACTTTCTGGATCAGTTATGGAAGTCCGGAAGATGTGGCTTAGAACTTCTGGGTTAGGGGATTCCAACTAGTTTATTGGCAAGGTTGGATTATTGAGAATCAAATAACTGACAAGTCGTCCACAGTTGGTGTTTGGACAGGAGAACTGCAGAGGTTAGGATGGTTGTCTACTTTGAAATAAAGCTGCTTTAACAGTATCAGTATTAATGTTAGGACTCAACATTTCCATGTTGGTCCTAAGCCTTTCCCCAAAAAAGAGAAAAAAAGAATTTTAATACTTCTGTTCTTATTCCTAGCTCCAGGGAAATTAATTATAAATATATAAATGTGCATTCTCTTCTGTGGGATCTCTTAATTGTAATTCCAGAGTTCAGGTCTCTTGATTGAAATATGGGAAAATTTGGCTTTAGGGTTTTCTGTTTTGAACTCAGTGCCTTAGAAGATGTTGTTTTTCCCTGTCAGATATATATTTAGCTATTTTTTTTGCTTTGCATTTCCCTCTTGAGCTTTACTACTGTCTGATGAAAATGTTTGTGTCTGCTCAGTAACATCAGAAATATGTGACATACAAAATGACTTTTATTTCATTATATTCATGTAAAAGAAATGAATTTACCAGAGAGCTCTCCAAATGAAGTTAGGTATTGTATGATCAGTTAGTTTTTATATCTCTTTGTTAGGTATATACTAGTGTTGTTATGTTGTTGTTAGGTACCATCAAGTCAGTGTCTGACTATAGCAACCCTGCAAACAACAAGCGAAACACTATTGTCAGTGTTTCTCACCTATTCGTAGGATTTTCAATGGCTGATTGACTTTTAGGAGTAGGTTGCTGAGTCCTCCCCAGCCTACAGTATCTGGTGTTCCCAGGCAGTCTCCCATCCAAGTACTAACTAAGCCCGACTCTGCTTAGGTTCTGAGATCTGACAGGATCAGACGCCACAGTGCTACAGCTTCAGGCATATACCAGTGTATATGTTTGTAAATACATACAGATTTTCCTGCTTTTCTCTGTTTGTGATTCAGCTCTAAATTGCATGGTATAACCTGGAAAAAATATTAGTTCATTCAACACAGGGTTTCTGTGGATTCACTGAATGGGTTGAGGAAGAAAAAGCATTATTGTCCTTTTTTTCCCACAGGTACTGGGGAGTTGAACACAGAGCCTCACACATGCTTTTCTAAGCACTTTACTGAGCTGCACTGCCAGCCAATTTTTTTTTTTTTTTTTTTTTTTTTGAGACAGGATCTTGCTAAATTAAGCAGGCTGCCTACAGCCTCAAACATGCTGTGCTCCTGCCTCAGCCTCCTGAATTGCTGGGATTACAGGCATGTGCCACGGTGCCAGCTACTTTGCCCTTTTCTAATAAACAGTAAGAAGAAACAAGAGGAGTGAGGCCCCAGGGAGCCAGTAGATGGCTTTAAAGGGAATTGTTTAGCAGATAAAGTGATGACATTGTGATGATGTCATGTGTGCCAAAAGGTTCAAAGCAGCATCTAAGATAGAGCTAGAGCTGCCCCTCCATAGACCAGGCCTCCTTTCACTCCTGTGGAAGCTACTTTGACTGACACAAAATCTCTTACAACTCAGAATAGGAAAGAAACCCCAGAAAAAGGGTCATGTTGGAAGGAAGAGACATTTGATACCTCTACTTTTCTAATTGAGAATCTCATCATTTTGAGCAATGATGTTCATT
Source organism: Pedetes capensis (assembly GCA_007922755.1). Taxonomy (NCBI): domain Eukaryota; kingdom Metazoa; phylum Chordata; class Mammalia; order Rodentia; family Pedetidae; genus Pedetes; species Pedetes capensis. The sequence goes on from VMDO01022052.1 coordinate 9,130, forward strand.
TTAAGAAATCTTATGTAGCTGTCTCCTAACAATATTGGGGACCTCCAGACCTAGATTTGAGGCATATAGTGAACTCTGCCCAGAAGTTTAATCAGTTTAATCAGTTTTTGTCCCAGTTTATTGAAGAATGGCTTGCTATTCTCTACTCCTTGTGTAGACCAGAATGGAATGCATGTGCATACCACTTGTATACACTTTAGGTTCTTATCTGTCTCCATTATATGTGATGATTCTTTCCCTGCTTCTGAGTTAGTACTCCTTTCCTATGCCAATTTATTTAACAAGAGACAGTAGCAAGAAGGATATGAATTAGAATTAAATAGTTTTGAGCCTCTGGTGCTGCTCTTTTTAAATATATATATATATTTTTTTTTTTTCATTTTTATCCTCCCTAGGATTAGAGGGTGGGATGACATTCCTAGAGTGTACTGTAGCAGTTTGGCTTATTAATGGCAGGAAATTGTTATTTCCTATCTCTTTTTCTCCTCCCCTACCCTCCACGCCACAACTTCTGCTTCTGTGATCCCATTGTTTTTATCTGTTTGAGGCTCTCCCAAGCTCTAGAACTTAATTAGTAGGTCATCTCTAATCCATGGCCCTTATCTTTTCTCTCTCCACTTCTCTCTCTCCCTACCACTTATTTTGTTTATTCTGAGGTGATTTGTTTCTGAGAATTAATTTAGGTCACATCCTCTGTCTAGGTGTGCTTCCCAGTTGTTTTCAGGCATCTTGCTCTGTCAACAATAATGATAGCAGCTCTGTTCCCTGGCTTTGACCAATATTCAGTCTTTCTGCCAAGGCCATTGGGGATGGGGGGTAGGGGGCTTCCTTGAGATTCTTTTCACAATGTCCTCAGTTTTTCAGGTTGTTTGAAAACTTTGTGTACAGTGAATTTTTAGGAAAACTTAAATATACTTCTCTTTTTTATTTAGGATAAAATAGAGTTTGATGAGTGAGTTTGATGAACAAGTTTGTATGTATGTGTGGATGAGCAGTTATGTGTATATATACCTATACAGATCTATATTATACATAAAATTTTTGTATCATTTAAAATAAAGTTTCTTAATAAAATGTCAGTGTCATTGAATTCTTTTTCCATCTCTTAGGCAAAAATTACATGTATTCTCTTATCCTGCTTATGCCCTATGCCTGTTCCTTGCTATCCCTCCATCTGGTACTCTTGACAGGCAGAGCAAGTTAAGGTGAGAACTGAAGTGAGAATGCAGACCTATTTTGATTGTCTTATTAAATGTACATTTCCTCCCTCCTTTCACTCCGCACCTGTTTCCCTAAAAGCAAACAACTGAGAGAGAATAGTAGTTGAAGGAAATTACTGTCTGTGTGGGAGTCAGTGCTGAGATGTTGGAGGGAAACACCAAGCTCAGAGAGGCCTGGAGAAAGTATATTTCGTCTGCTGGCTTTTCAGCTATTCTTAGTTAATAAAGTGTTTTCTTTTTCTTTCTTTCTTTTTCTTTTTCTTTGGTTTTTTTTTTTTTTTTTTTCCTTTATGCAGTACTGGGGGTTGAACCCAGAGCCTCAAGCCTGCGTGCTTTACAACTTTACAAGTAGTGCTGGACTACTGAGCTGCTCCCCCAGCCCATTTTTTCAGTTTTTGAGACAGGGTCTCCTCGCGATTCTCCTGCCTCCGCCTCCTGAGCCGCTGGGATTACAGGCGTGCGCCGCCACCATGCCTGGCTTTTCTTTCTTTTTTATAAAGTGTTTTCTTTCAATCCAAATTCAACACTCATTTATGAAGTAAATACAAAGAGCAGTCTGGTAGTAGCACAATCCCATTGGTAGCCAGAATTGAATAGACTGATTTGGACTGCTAGAGAGTGTCCCCATCTAGTGTGTAATACCCTCAAAGGCTGCTCCATTGGCATTTAAAAGATCCTTTTCTTTAATAAGGGCTCAGGATGTGGCTCAGCAGTAAAGCATTTGGCTGCCATGCAAGAGGCCCTGGGTTTAATCTCTGATTCTCCAGACAAGCTTTCCAAGTCAGTGTTTAAGAAATTGAATCCCAACCATGTACTAGGTTGCATATACTAAATTTTTTTTGGTAAATATATATAGTGAACAAATATTGTGCACATATTAATGACAAGGCACTTCAGACAAGTACCTCACAAATGTATATATGGAGGATCCTTGAAAAACAAGAGTCTGGTTGAATTAAAATCCTGGTGAGATGAATCATCAGGAAGATGGGAAGGTTGGAGGGAACTAGAGAGACAGGAACTTACAGTTCTCTGATGAATCATATATATATATATACACACACAAACATATATGTTTTTTATTTATTTTAGTACTGGAAATTGAAATCAGAGCCTTGTGCTAGGCAAGCACTTTACCTCTGAGGTATAGCCCTAGTCCTTATTTATGTATTTATTCATTTATTCATTTTATTTTATTTTGAGAAAAGGTCTCACCAGTTTGCCTAGTCTAGCCTTGAACTTGCTCCGTAGCCCAGGACAGCCTTGGACTTTCTATCCTAATGCGTCAGCCTCTCAAACAGCTGGGATTACAGCCATGTGCCACCATGCCCAGCTGATGAATGATACACTTAATAGGTGGGAAAAAACATAAACTAGAGCAACTTTCCTAAGAGATCCTTACTCTGCGAAAGAGAAAGCTCTACTCCCAGAAGATCAATAGGTAGAAAATACAGAGGACTGAAGTGGAAGTAACCTGGTGATAACCATACCAAAGAACATTGTGTGCAAGACATCCAATAGGTATCTGAGTATGTTAAGATTATAGCTGGTGAGCTAGGCGCAGTGGCCCACACCTGAAATCCCAGTGGCTCTGGAGGCAGAGGCAGGAGGATCACAAGTTTGAGACAGAGGCAGTCTTTGTAACTTAGCAAGACCCTGTCTCAAAAAGTAAAAAAATGGGCTGAGGGTGCAGCTCAGTGCTCCAGCACAGAGCATGCAAGCATGAGGCCCTGGGTTCAACCCCCAGTACTGCAAAAAACAAACAAACAAAAAAAGGTTATAGCTGGGTGTGGTGGCACACACCTGTAATCCCAGCACATGGGCAACTAACTCAGGAGGATCAACATGAGTTTGAGGCCAGCCTGGTCTACACAGCAAGACACGGTCTCAAAAAACAAAAGAAGGGAAGGAAGAAGGAAAGAGGGAGAAAGAAAAAAAAAGGGAAGAAAAAGGAAAAAAAAGGAAAGAAAGAAAGAAAGAAAAGGAAAAGAAGCATGAGGCTACATTCTGCTCCTATAACCAGTCCTGAAGTTTAAGAAAGGTATTATTGTAAAGAAAAGTGATGTTTCGGAGAGGGCCCAATATTATAAATAATAATAGTCATTATGCTTTAAGCTATTGCTACATATCTGGCAATAAACTTGGGACTTTTCACATACATACCTCTCTTGCAAGTTGTTATCCTCCTTACCTAGTTGTTAAAATAAGTTGTGTCTTTGCTCAGTCACACAACTTGTAAAAATTGTTCTCTTCACTGGGTGCAGTGGCCAATGCCTGTAATCCCAGCAACTCCAAAGACAGAGGCAGGATGATCATGAGTTTGAGGCCAGAGGCAGCCTGCATAATTTAGTGAGACCACCTCAAGATAAACTATGAAAAACAGGCTGGGAGTGTAGCCCAGTGGTAGAGCACTTCCAGGATATGTGTGAAGCTGAGTACCACCAAAAAAATCCCAAAAAACAAAAAACATTGTTCTCCTTCCTAAAACTACAGTTTCTAGGCTTAGGATGTAGCTTAGTGGTAGAGCATAAGGTCCTGGGTTTGATCTCTAGCACACACTCACAAAAAAACTAGTTTCTACACTGAGTTATTAGTGTTCTTTCCTCAGTAGTTTATCCTTTCATCAGAATTCTAGTTTATTCACTTAACCTCCCAGACTTTCTCTATTAAAGTTGCCTCGGCCTAGCTTAATCCCTTGCCCAAATCACTGCTTCTCTTAATGAAATCTGCCCCCTCCATGTTCCAGTCACTAGTACCTCTCTGTCTTTTCAGGTCTAAGGCTGTTAGTCACATCTAGTTACTGACCTATCCTTGCACATACCTTTTTAAAACAGCCTTTTGTTTTGTTTTGTTTGAGACAAGGTCTTGCTGTGTAGCCCATATCGTCCTGGAACTTGCTATGTAGACCAGTCTGTCCTTTAACTCACATCAGGTCAGTTCTGCCTCCTGAGTGCTGGGATTATAGGTGTGCACCACCACCACCCACTTCAGAAATAGCCCTTTATTATTTTGAGAGCATATTATCTATTTCCTGTTAGGATCTTGTGCAATATACCTGGTAAAGGTAGGTGATCTTTTGATTCACAGATGTCATATTTTATCCATGTACTTGAACCTTACTCTCACATATATAACTTTAAATTCTTTGAGTCAACAGTTCTGACAGATCAACTGCTAGATTAAGTAGCAGAGTGTGCCTCATACCTTTGTGGTTCCCAGGCATGGGCTAGTGGCATCAAGGAGCAACAAATCTGAGAGACAGTAATAGCTCAGGCCCTTGTGACTTAGCCCCCAAAGAACCCAAGATGCTAAACAGCTTTTCAAGCTCTGTGACTGTGGAACCTTTTATGTCTCAGGTCCCCAAAGCCTTACACAAGCTGATGGACTCTGCCTGTTGGGGCCCTGGTTTCTTCATACCTCCTAGGATGCCTCTGAGAAATCAGTTTAGAAATCCCCAGTGATAAGACTCTATTATCCTCCTGTGAGCACATTCTGGTTTTTCTAAAGACAAAGTTTGAGTTAATATTTTGATTTCTAAAAACTTTATCAGCAGATTTTTTATTTGTGGATATGTTTATCCCTTTGTCATCAGCAATAATTTCTTTTAATTTATTACTCATTATTATAATCTGTCAGGAAGAGGTATCTCACTTGTATTAATGGACTCCATTATTTTGAGCAAATAACCATTTCCCACAAAGGACTTAATCATTTTTTGTTTGTTTGTTTGTTTGTTTGAGATGGGTATCTCACTCTGTTGTACTGGCTGGTTTCAAACTTGCAATCCTCTTGACTCAGCCTCCCTAGTAGCTGGGATTATAGGCATGTACTAGCACACCTGGCTAAGCACTTAATATTTATTTATTTATTTAACTTATTATTTTGTATGTGGTGCTAGCGATTGAACCCAGTGCCTTGCACATGCTAGGCAAGTCCTTTACCCCTGACCTATGCCCCCAGACCCCCCCTTTTATTTTGCATTATGATCTTGCTAAGTTGTGTGTGCTGCCTCTGGCCTTAAATTTGCACTCCTCTTGCCTCAGCCTCCCAAATTGCTGGAATTACAGGCGTATGCCACTGTGCCCAGCTAAAATATTTACTTAAAGTAAATATTTGTGTGTATGTGTGTGTGTGTGTGTTTAACATATATGTGTTTTTTAAATCCCTATTAGCACATGTTCTTTCTATTCCTTAAAAAAAGAAATTGAGGGTTGGAAGTTAGTTGAATCACCAAGGTCATGCATAAAACAAGTGGTAGGAGCTGGGCGCGGTGGCGCACACCTGTAATCCCAATGACTCAGGAGGCACAGGCAGGAGGATTGCAAGTTCGAGACCAGAGGCAGTCTGCGTAATTTACTGAGACCTTGTCTCAAAAAGTAAAAAAATGGAGTGAGGGTGAAGTTTAGTGGTACAGCACTTGCAAAGCATGCAAGCTCCAGGCCCTAGGTTCAACCCCAAGTACTATGAAAAAAAACAAAAAAACAAAAAACAAAAAACAAGTGGTAGGAGCCCATGGATGGTTACTCCCACTGCAACATAATTGCTTCGACTAGCTGGGAGAGTCCAGAGTAGACACTCTTGGCAGTCACCATACTCTTACAAATACTAAAATGAACATCCTTTACAATTAAACTACAACCAGAACTTTAACCTATAAATTGCTGCTGCCTGCAGAGAATCGCAAGATTAAATTCCCATTATATATCTAGTTGTCTCTCTATATCCATGGGTTCCATATCGATGGATACAACCAACCACAGATGGAAAACCTTTAGGGGAAAAACAGCATCTGTACTGAACATGTTCAGATTTTTTTTCCTTTGTCATTAGTCCCTAAATAATACAGTATAATAACTTATTACATAGCATTTGCTTTGCAGTAGGTATTATAAGTAATCTAGATTTAAAGTATTGGGGGAGGGCAGGCACCAATGGCATAGGCCTGTGACCCCAGCAACTTGGGAGGCTGAGGCAGGAGGATGCCAGGTTCAAGGCCAGAGGCAGCCTGCATAATTTAGCAAGACCCTGTCTCAAAATGAAGAATAAAAAGGAAAGGCAGACATAGTAGCACACACCTGTAATCCCAGCAACTCAGGAGTTTGAGGCAGGAGGATCACAAGTCAAAACCAGAGGCAGCCTGCGCAACTTGAGATACTGTCTCAAAATAAAAAATTTTAAAAGGGCTGGGAATATAGCTCAATGGTAAAACGCATGCCTAGGGCAAGGAAGGCTCTGGGATGCATCCCCAGTACTACAATTAATCAATCAAGGAGTAGGGATGTAGCTCAGTGCTAGAGCATTTGCCTAGCATGTGTGAGGTCCTGGGTTCAAACCTCAGTAGTGGGGAAATAAAAGTATACCAGGGGCTATGTGTAGGTTATATGCAAATATAAAGGACTTGGATACTCACAGATTTTGGCATGTGGGTGTCCTAGAACCAATCCCCCCACAGACAGCAAGGGATAACTGTACTTTCCTTTGTGGCATTTATTTAGAGACAGGGTCTCCTTTGTACCCCAGCCTGGCCTAGAACTTGCTATGTAGCGCAGGCTGGCCTCAGACTTGCAGTGATTCTCCTGTCTCATCCTCTGGACTGCTGGGATTACAGGTATGCACCACCTCGCCCACCACTCCAACCTGGTAAAGTTAAGTGTCAAACTAAAAGAAGTTAAACTGTGAAGCACGCCAGGTGCGGTGGTACACACCAGTAATCCCAGAGACTCAGGAGGTGGAGGCAGGAGGATGGCAAATTCGTGGGCAGGGGCAGCCTGGGTAATCTAGCGAGACCCTGACTCTAGGTTAAAAAAATAAAAAATGGGAAGGGGGTGCAGCTCAGTGGCAGAGTGATTGCAAAGTATGCATGAGGCTGTGTTCAGTTTCTTAGTACCCAAAACAACCACCCAAAATTATGAAGTTCAACTAAAATTGGCTGTACAAGCTTAACTGAAATGTGAGGAACATTCAGAGAGCCTTTAAAAAACCATGAGGGAAAACTATGTAAGTGATGGTTAAAAGGATTCAGAAGGAAACCGTTGCCTAGTAAAAGCAAATTGCAAAGTTGTTCAGTGCTGTGGAGTCATGTCCAACTCATAGCTACCCTTATAGGGTTTTCAATGGCTGATTATTTCGGGATTGCTTCTGGAGTGGATTGCCACATCCTTCTCCCATTTTGGGGGAGCTGGGAATCGAACTTGGGACCTGAGACTGCAGAGTGGCGCTCTACCAACTGAGCTAAACCCCAGCCAAAAATCACAAAGTTAGGAATAGTTTAAGTGTGAGTTTGGAGGAACCACCATCTCAACGTTTTCTCCTTTTAAAGCGTTTGTATATTACAGTACTTGAGCCTCTCAACCCTATTGTTTCAGGTGAGGAAACAAGCTTAGGGCAGAGTTATGATTTCAAGTAGTAAAAGACAGAAAGGTAGAAACAATCTCCGGTTTCTTCGCCAAATAGTTTTCAGCGGTTTCCCGCTGAAAACATTTAAAAAGCAAACGGAGAACTGGTGGAACTTTAGCTGCAGGACTCGGTCCTACCTCTAGGAGGCGCCAACGCGAGATGGCCTAGGGCTGGAACTGGGCGGATGCTCTCTCCACACGCCGGAGAAAAAACCAGACTTGCAAATCTGCTAGCGCAGCCACCGCCCGCGCGAGGCCTTAAATGTCCTTAGCGCCAAGGTGGTGGGCGGGACACATGGTCCGGTTCGTCCTTCCTATTGGCACCCAGGGTAATGAACAGGTATCTGCAGCTAGCACCAGCTAGAATAATAAAAGATCCCGACAGGCTCACGCAGTTGATCCCCGCGCCTAGAGCTCGAAAGCAGCCTGGAGGCTCTTTAAGGGGCGGCTACGCATGCGTGAGATGAAATACGCGCTCTCGACACCCCCTACCGCTATCTGAAGGGGAACTGCTCTTGCTTCCAACAGTGCTGAATCGTTTGCTGTAGTTTCAAGGCTATTCTTCAGTGACCCAAAAATGTTCTAGCCAAATTCTCTTTAGGACAAGATTTCCTGATGTGAAACGCAAATCACCCTGCAGCCTTTTTATTGCTCCAAAAATTCCCTCCTCCCCCCAAAGCGTAAACCCTGAAAAAGTCCGTTACCTCGATCCAGAAATGTGCTCTGAGTGCCTTCTCCAACCCCATCTAAACTGTCGTGGTTCTTCTGGGCCCTGGCTCATCCCCACCCACGATTTCTTCGCTTGCCTCCTTCAGGAAACCTTTCCTGATTAACCCCCGCGGGATTGCAGCCATCTCAATTACTCAGGAGAGAGCTCAAGGCCCAGGTGAAGGCAGAGATTCAGGGGCAAAGCAGCCCAGAGCTAAAGCCTTACCCGCTCCTGCCCCTCCCCTCCCCCACCGTGAATAAAGTCAAGCAGCGGCTCGGGGACACAGCTGTATTGGGAAGCGAAGGCTCCTACACAGTAGGAGGAGGCACGTACCCAGGAGGCCCGAGAACTCTGTACACAACGCGCGCGTGGCCCCAGCCCCGTCCGCCCGCCGGACCGCCGTGAGGCCCGCCTGGGGCCCAGTCGGTGGAGGAAGCCCAGAGGGGAGAGTTAAGGCAGTTTGGCTGGAAAGGGGGGGGGGAGTGGAAATCTGCCAGTTCCCCCGAAATGCTGGCTCACTGGGGGGACTGCTTCTCAACTTCCACTCCTCTCTCGAGGACAGGGGGAAAGTCAGTCAATAAATAAACCCGAGGCGAGACTCTCAGAGTCCAGGAGGGCTGTAGGTTCCGAACAAGAGAGGGCGGTGATGTCCTTGGAGAAGTGTCCACGCTCACGGCCTTGGAGGGCGTGGACCCCCAGGGCCCCACAGGGCCGCCGAGCAGCTCCATTTAGAAGTTAAAATGGCTGCCGTCAGGGATTGCCGGGTGGGAGGCCCCGATGAGGGGTGGCTTTGGGGAGAGCGGGGACTTGTCGACGTCCACCCTCTTCAAGGCGCGGCCACGGTACCCCTCGGGCCGTCCCAGGTACAGGAGGTGCCTCCCGGGCCCCCCGGAGTACCTGGAGGGAACTCCCGAGGGCACTCGGGTGAGCAGGGCAGGCGGCGCACGATGGGTGGGGAAGGGCAACCTTCGACTGCCCCCGATCCCGAGGCGGGGCGCCGGGGCGGACAGCGCGGGCCGCGCCGCGGGCGCCGCGCCCTTGGCCTCCGGGGGCACGTCCAGCCTCAGCGGCTGCGCGCACTCCCGCGGGAGCTGGCCGGGGACCGCGAACAAGGCGGGGGCAGGGCCGGGCTCGGGCGGGGGCGCCCGCGGAGCGAGCGGGGCCGGGGTCGCGGGCTGCGCGCCCTGCTTGGGCAGGTGTTGCGGGCCATGCAGGTAGCGCAGCAGTTCCTCCAGCGTGGTGACTTCCACCGCCTGCCCGGGGCAGCCCGGCGGCGGTGGCCGCACCAGCACTCGCGGGGCGGGCCCGCCCGCCGCGTTGCCACCCCGCGCGCGGCCCGGGCCCTCGGTGGCGTTGTTCCCGTTCTGGTTCCACTCCCAGGAGCCGCCGGCGGCGCGGAGGTGCTTGACCGGCAACTCGGGCGTGGACTCCGGGGTAGGCAGGCAGGCCAGCTCGGGCGGGGGCTCGCCCTCCGAGGGAGGCAGGAAGGTAGTGTAGAGCTGTGGCGTCTGCGGGGCGTCTCCATCCTTGGACGGCGGCGGAGGATCTGGGCCGCCACTGTGCAGCCGGGCCAGACTGCGAAGGGAGAGAGGGCGCGGGAGCCCCGGGGTCTCGATGTCCTTGCTCCGACGTCGGTGGGCGCGGCGACAAGCACAGGAGACCAGAAGGCCAGAGACCACGGCGCCCAGGGCGAATGCTGCGGCAACACTGGCCAGCAGGAGTGGAATGGGGACCGAGCGGGAGGTCGAGGCTGGGGGGAGGTCCCGGCGCACGCCTGCCGACCGAGAGGGAGGAGGGAGGCTCAGCCTAGGGCAGGCGCTGCACAAGGGGTGGGTCTAGGCAGCACGATAGCAAGATAGCAAGTTCCGCGGTCTAACACCTGCCCACCTGCTGGTCAGCTTTTAACTCCACACAGCCTTGACCTTCCCGCCTTGGGATTCACCTCCCCTGACCCTTCAACACACAGCCCAATACAGTACCCTCAACACGCAGGCTACAGCATGGGTCTTGGGGAGTCCCCAGCCCAGTTCTGGGCCCAGTAGCCATGCCAGAAACAACTGCCAAACTGCCCATGCAGAAGGAGGCAGGCTGGGATGCCCAGCTCTGGGAAGGGGAGGCTCCAAACAGGCATTAGTGAGCACCAAATACCAGTCAGCGCGGACCTTAGAATTCTCCAAGAATCAGCAGCCCCACACTACACTCTTATTACTCCCAGGTAGCCCCCTTACCCTGAGTGTGAACTCCAAGAGTGGAAGACTGGGACCCAGGATGGGCATCACTGGGGGGACTGGGGGTCTCAGGGGAAGGGCCAGGACCCAGAAGCACTGGTGACAAAGACCAGGTCAGAGCCAGTGAGGCTCCTGCTCTCCACCCCTGACACCCACCCAGAGGTCCTCCCTTTGTGGAGTGCAGGATTTCAGAACTCCAGTCTCTACTTTCCTCTAGGTGTGGGGAAGGGCTCACCATGCAGGAAAGTTTTTCCTTTATTTGTTTAAAAATTATTGCCAGGTGAAGTGGCCCATGCCTGTAATCCCTTTGATTTGGGAAGCAGAGGCAGGAGGATCGTTGGTTCAAGGCCAGAGGCAGCCTGTGTAATTTAGTAAGACCCTGTCTCAATATAAAAAATAAAAAAGGCATGCCTGTAATCCCAGTCGCTTGGGAGGTAGAGGCAGGAGGATTGCAAGTTCAAGACCAGAAGCAACTTGCATTATTTCAAAAAAATTAAAAACTTAAAAAAAATAAAAAGGACGGATGGTGCAGCTCATTGGTCCAATGCTTGCAAAGCATGAGGCCCTGGGTTCAACCCCCCAGTATCACAAAATAAGTACATAAATAAATAAAATATAAAAATTTTAAACAGGCTGTGGGTGCAGCTTAGTAATAGAGCACTTGCAAAGTATGTGCAAGGCTCTGGGTTCAAACCCCTAGTACCATGTTAAAAAAAAGAAAAAAAGACAAAAACTATTTATTAAGCACCCTATTGTGTGCCAGACACTGAGCTATATGCTGGGTTCCTGGAGGATGCTAACCCTTTTCTGAGACTCAGGGTGTCCAGGGTGCTGGTTTGGTGTGTGGGCTAAGCAAAGGAATGTGAAGCTGGGACAGAAAATACACTCACCATAAGCAGAATCCCCAGGACCAGACTGACTCCCAGTAGCTCCATCTACGAAGAAGACAAGAGAGCGAAGATAGGCGTGGAGAAAGCTTCATGAAGAACTGATGGAGGTGACTGCGTCACAGAGGGCGAGAGAAACAAAAAGCCCATGCCTGGAATGCTATATGTGGCCATCAGAACCTTGGGCAGCTCTGGCTGTGGTTGCAGCTGCCCCTTCTGTTTACCTTGGCAGTCACCATGCTCCATGGATTCCTGGTTCCCAGCCTGATCCACATCAATCCTAGAAGGAAAGGAAGTGGCTCAGTGAAGTTCTGCATCTTGTCCCTATTTTCCACCACAGCCCTCAGCTTGCTTTCTTAGTGGTAGGGAATGCTATCCTCAGGAGGTCCAGGGGCTCCTCACTTACCCACCGGGTCCTCTGACATCCACACAGCCTCTGGAGCTATGCCATCCACAGTATGGGTCCTGAGAAGCCAGACAGCTCCTAGGATAAACTAAGTCATGTGAGGCTAGGATGCCCTCCACTCCAGTCACTGACTTTTCCACTCTTTCTTACCCTGGTTTACAGGAGGCTCCCAGACCCACCCTCCCATCCCTGCCACCCAAAATCTCTACTCTAGACCATGGTTGCTGCCCATTTTCAGAATGCCCAAGGTATCCCCTCATCTCAATCATCCCCTACATTTCCCTGCTGCCCACAAGACCTTTGCTTCTGCTGATGCAGGGAGCTTGGCCAGGCAGCATCTGGCCTCAGGCCCCTCTCACCTCTGACAGGCTCCATGCCGGCCACAGCGGCTGAGAGGGAAGTAGACGATACAGCCAGAAAAGGCCACAAAGAGCCTGTGACCCTCAGTGTCCAGCTCTAGCCCTATGATCCGGCGTGCTGTTTGGACTGCCCTCTTTCCACTGCACCTACGGTGAGGCGAGAAGGAATCAGAATGGGGCAGGTGAGGCTACCTTTTCCCCAAGAAAGCTGATGAGCAGAAGGTGAGGAGGTGCACAAGCAATTGAGTGCAACCCGTGGGACTGCTGGTCTTTTCACTGAGACTCTTTCTCTACCCCACAGCTCCTGCCCAGAAAAACTAGTGTTGGCATTCCCAACCCATCCCCACATCACTGTCTCTCACCTCCCATCCCACCCCTGCCCTGCAAGGGACCTGCCCTCCACAGGCCTCACCGGGAGGGGCTGTAGGCATCGATCTCCTCCAGTAGGATGGGCTCAGGTCCCCCAGATCGGCCCCCTGGGGGCAGCACCTTCAGCACTGTCCCATCATTGGAGCCAAGGAATAGGACGGTGGTGTTACCATGGGGACCAGCCATGCCATCCACAGCTACCTGGGTCAGTAGAGCCCTGAAGCAATAGGCCTCAGGTGAGGGCAACCTGGCTAGTGGAAGCTTGAGCATTTCAAGGATGTCCCAGGTGTCCTCATTCCCACTCCTGCACCCTTCCCTCACACCCCCAGCTTCCCCTCTTAGCTCTCTCCCTTCTACCTTCACGAGTTTTCCCTCCCACCAATGTGATTTCCCTCATGAGGCCAGAGAAAGAAGACACTAGTTGAGGGCAGGAGGCAGTGGTCAGGGTTTTGTAGCCCCATACCTGCTGGTGAGAGTGAGGAGAGGCTGGTGGGTAGCAGGTGGTACAGCAGGGTCCAGCAGTGGATGAGCCTTGATGAAGGTCAGGACATCATCAGGCAGGTGTTGAGAAGAGGAGAACAAGGCAGCTCCACCCACGCCTGCACAGGACCCTGGCCTGCAGGGCACATGGGCAGGGGCTGCCTTAGGGTAGTGAATCTGGGCTTAAGCTGAGTTCCCCCACTACTCCCAAACATGGTTGGTAACCCTTGTCCCCTCCACATGGACACTTGCACTACAGCTTTCCTAGCCTTCTGCAGCTCCTCAATCCCAGTGTCAGACCCCTACTAGCCCCCTCCCTAGGCCTTAGCCACCTTACTCCTTCTCAAACCCCATCCTGGGAGCAGAAACTGCTTGCTTCTGCCCCCCCAAGCCACCCCCATTGTGGGTACCTGGGTGAAGGAACCCTGTCCTCAGACACAGGGGTCCAGGCCCCATCCAGACTCCTCTGCTCCTTGAACTTGCCCTCAAACCCACGCTCAATATCATCCAGGTAGAAGGCACAGACCGCAGAGCCAGGGATGCTGAGGGAGCCAGAAAAGATGCAGGATAGGTGTTGAAAGGGACTGCACAGCTCCTGCCAGGTAAGAAGTGGTAGCCACCCTTCATGTACCATGTTAGGAGGCAGAGCCTAAGGGGCAGGGCAGCCACTATGTGCCATGCTAGGAGGAAAAAAGGTGGGCAAGACAGCAAAGTAGTATTGTTTGGAGCTTCCCCATCAGTTGGCTTTGAGACAGGGGTTTGGAGGTTGGCGGGGCAGGGGACAGAGTGGGTCACACTAGTCAGCCTAATGCCAACCTGTTGGTTTGAGTGGTGAAGACGCCAAAGAGAGCAGGGCGACCATGCAGGTTCATAGGCCCAGTCAAGGCCTGTAAGACGTCAAAGTAGAAGGTAGAGTCCCCAGGGACAGAACAGTTGAGCCGCAGCTTCAGGAAGGATGTCCAGTGGCGGTCCAAGGCCCGAGGGGAACCACCCATGTCACGTTTACACACCCGGGCTACCCGAGAGAACTGCACCTGAGGAAAGAGAACCAAGAACCACAGGGCCAGCTGCTGAGAGGAATGGGGTGCATTAAGAGCAGCCTGAGGCAAATGCAAGGGTCACAGAAAAGGAAGGGGATAGTGTGGCAGGTCATTTTTTGGGTCAGGATGAGTGTCACAGCCAGATGTGGAAGCAGAGAGATGGGACCATTCAAAGTGGGGGGCTCAGAGTCCAGGAGATTGTGCTGTGGAGATTAGGGTCCAGAGCTTTCCCCACACTCAACCTGGCTCCTCAGGATCCAGAAGAACCCTCTAGCTACCCGCCCCTGGTGCCCACCTCCTTACCCTCCCCAGACGGGCATCTTCCACAGAGACCTCTCGGAAGAAGAAGTAGACATGGTCTCCATGCTCCAAGGCATGGACAAAGTGTGGCTCTACGGTGGAGAGTGACAGGAGAGAATAGAGAAGAGCATCTCTGTGTGCTCAGAAGCTTCTGGCCCACACCACCTCTCCCCGTAGCATACATAAATGCACCACCACACCATCTGCCTGCTTCCGCAACAGTCCTCCCTCCGCACCTCCTCCCCAGAACAGCCCCTCTTCCCCAGGCCCGCCCTGACCTCGGAGCCACTTGGAGTCGTACTTGGCAGAGCGGAGTGGGGGCTGAGGCCCAAGGCTTCTGTAAACTACAGCATCGCTGGCCTGGAAATCCGCAGCTGTGGCTGAGTACAGGCTGCCCTCTGGACGGATGGGTAGGGTGGGCTCAAGGGTCTGTATCCTGCCTCTTACTTGGCCACCCACATCCCTACGTAGGCCTGGCCCCAGCCCCTGCCCCTACCTCAACCCTCCACTCAGGGAGACAGGGGAAAGACCAAGCTGGGAGAGGAGCAAGGTAGGAGCTCTCTCCAGCCACATGCCTGCTTCTTACGTGCCCAGGCGCACACCTGCAAAAATGGCCACACTGGACTGGGTGGCATCAAAGGGGCATCGAGCCTGCCCACTCAGCTCCTCACCCTCCTGTTGCAGCGAAGTTATCTGGGGGCAGAGGGAACAGGTTCCTGGAACCTTGGGGTCTTGGAATCTGGCTCCACAGCCCATTCCCTCATGTCCCTTTACCTCCTTCCCCAACCCCTCTGGACCTCTGCATCCAGGCACTCCCATAAACTGATTGCCCATCTCGGGTTCTACTCCCAACCGTGTCCAGCCCCGCCTCCTTTGTACCCCATAGCTGCGGCACACAGGGCTGAATGAGTTTGTTCCACAGGCAAGGAGTGTCTGGGAGTCCCAGGGAACGAGCACACGAATGTAGTTGTAGCACTCATCCTAGAGAACCCAAAATTCTAGGTTAGTGATAGAAGACCCTTGGGCTGGGATTAGGAGTAACAAGAAATCAGGCTACCACCAGTGAGCTGCTGGAATTTAGCTCAGTTGGTAGAGTGCTGTTCTGTGCTCTCTCAGGCGCTGGGTTCAACTCTCCAGCACCACAAAAATGGGAGAAGGACATAGCAGCCCACTCCCCAAACAATCCCAAAACAATCAGTCATTGAAAACCCTATGAGGGTTGCTATGAGTTGGACATGACTTGTTGGCACCTAACAACAACAAACCCTTAAGACAGTCAGAGAAAGGTAGACTCAAAGTCCCATGAAGTTATTTGTTAGCCCTGTGGTCTTCCGTAAGTCCTTTGACCTCTCTGAGCCTCACTTTTCTTTTTTCTGAGGGAACTAAAAAAAAAAACAAAAAACAGGGATTCTCTTTCTTTCCCATTGTTCTTTGTGAGTTGGGATGGACAAATGGGTAAGAGATTGGGTATGGCAGCTGGAAGCAAATAATCCTCTCCTTTCCAATTCTCTCTCCTCTCCAATTCTCACTCCTCACCGTCAGCTTTCCCCGCACAGCACAGTTCTCCACATCTTGGCTCCTCCATGTTAGATACTGAAATGAAAAGAAGGAAAATCATGGGGCAACCTGGGCCTCTCCTCACATTAAGGCTCCTTTTAGACCCCTCTTCCCACCTGTATGATCCCCAGCCTCATCTCCATACGTGCACCTCCTCCCGCACATAGTCCCTTACCTTGTTGGGCACCAGCCCCTCCCCTTCTTCTTGGGCTTGAAGATCAAAGGAGAAAACGTGATCCCTGAAGGAGTGGGTATGGAGGATCAGAGCTGAGCCGAGGCACCCTACCCAAGCTCCTCAGCCCCTACCTTACTCATGGTCACCTGCATAGGGACAAACCACACAGACCTCCTGCCCCTTAGCCTCCCCCTCCATGACTTAGCATCTGTGCCCTGGGTCCACGCATGTCCATGTCCCATGGCTTGTGCACCCACACACGTCCCCGGCAAAATGCCACAGTGGCCATACAGGTCCCATGTCTGCCCAGGAACATTCGTATCTGCCCTGCAAATATGCCTCAGCCAGTTTACCGGGCAGCCACTAGCAAGGTCCGGTTCACGGTCAGGAATCTCTGAAAATCCAGTCCAAGTTCTGCAGCCACAGCATCATCCTCCAGGCCTCGGAACCAGGACAATGGGGACATACCTAGAGGACACAGAGAAGTAGAGTGCTGAGGGACAGCCATGATACCATGGGCTTTCCCACCTGGCTTTCCAACCAGATGAAACCCAGCCATGGACATAGTGGAAATGTGAGGTAAAAGGGGGCCCAAAGCTATTAATAAAAATAATATCAGTAACATTGAGCACTTAATCTCTGCCAATCACTGTGTTAGCAGATGCACTGTAGGCACTCACACTGGCCCCATTTCACACGTGAGGAACCTGAAGCTCAGGACAATAATGGATTTACATGAGGACCAGAAGGTGGCAGGAACCAGGATTTATAGCCACGTCTGACTGACTCCAGAGCTGAGCCCAGTCTCTTTTTGGGACCGACTACCTTTGGTCTAATAATGTCCTTTCAGGCCCCGCTTTTTGTACACTGTCCCATCTGGAGCACTCACTTCATTTCTCCCATCCCTCTCTGCAGTTTCCCCTCAAGGCTCTTCATAGGCCACCTCAGGCCTCCAGGGTTTCTGTCTCTTCTGACCAACTCCAGCACCCACCTGGTCTGATCATGGAAACCATAGTCATCAGTGTTCAAAGAGAGCCAAGAGTTCAGAGACAGATGATTCATTATTCATAAATTGCTTAGAGCCACTGGGGTTTAGCTCAGTGGGTAGAGTGCTGCTCCACACTCACCGAGGACCCAGGCTCGATCCCTAGCACTGAAAAATGGGAGAACGATGTGGCAATCCGCTCCTGAAGCAATCCCAAAAATAAAATTAAAAAAATAAATAAGTAAATAAGTAAGTAAAATGCTTAGAACTGCATCTGGCACATGCCTGTTCAACTCCCAAGTACCACAAAAGAAAAAAAAGAAAAGAAAAGAAAAGAAGAAAAGAGCAAAGAAAAGAAAGGAAAAGAAAAGAAAAGAAAAAGAACCATATCTGGCACATGTACATGTTTCTATTCTTATTTGTCCCCCAACTATTATTCCCAATAACCCAAGTGCAATTCCTCCATCTTTAAAATTACTCTAAATCCTACATATATAATAGGAACCCTGAAACAGGAGGATCATGAGTTCAAGGCTAGAGGCAGCCTATACAAGTTAGTGAGATCCTGCCTCAAAATAAAAACTAGGAAAGGGGCTCAGGGTGCAGTTCAGTAGTAGAATACTTGCCTAGTGTGTTTAACACCCATGTTCAACCTCCAAGTACTGGGGGGGGGGAGAAAGAGAGAGAGAGAATGTTGCAAATAGATGAAGGTTCTTCTCAGAAAAAGTGGGTTTATGGTTTCTAGCATGGTGGGACCTAGGCTTACTGTAGGTACAGTTGGTTGAAAGAGAGGTAACAAATACTGGAAGTTGGATGCTGTGGCACACCCCTGTGATCCTAGCTACTTGGGAAGTTGAGGGAAGGAAGATCAAACATGCAAAGCCAGAAGCGGCCTGCACAACTTAGTGATGAGGGAGCACTTGCTTAGCATGCTCAACGCTTCGGGTTCAATGCCCAATTACTATAAAAGACAAGCAAGCAAACAAACAAAACCAACCAGAGGTGTTGGGAGTTACTAAACTAGTCCCAGGCCTTCACTTTGTAGCTAAGAATAATAACCAACAAATATAAAGCATTTATTTACTTTGTGCCAGACAGTGTTCTCAGCATATTACCTCATTTGTATTAAATGGATTACTTCATATAATCTGTAGATAATCCCATGAGGCAAAATACTATTATTATCTTCATTTTTCAAATGAGGATACTGAGGCAAAGAGAAGTTAGATAACCTTCACCAAGGTCATACAGGTAAGGAGCAGCTTAGAGATTTAAACCTGCTAAAGTTTGGTCTGGCTGAGAACTCACATTCTTTTTTTTTTTCCTTTTTTCTTTTTGTACTTGGGGGTTGAACCCAGGGCCTTGCACATACTTTGCAAGTCCTCCACCACTGGGCTGCACCCTCAGACCAATTTTTATTTTTTATCTTTAGACAGGGTCTTGCTAAGTTATGCAGTCTGCCTCTGACCTTGAACCCACCATCCTCCTGCCTCAGCCTCCCCAGTGCTATGATTATAGGCACGCACCACCACACCTGGCTTTGAGAGCTCATAGTCTCAACCACCTAACAACACTACCTCTAAGTGAAGAAAGCAGGCATAGGAGTGAGGAAGAACCAACCTGAGGTACAAGCTTAGTCTACCTGTTTGTTTCCCTTTGCTGATCAGGCTCCTAGCTTCCTTGAGGCTGGAAGCTGTCCTGCACCTTGCCTCCCACACAGAGGTCTCAGTCTTTACTTGCTCAGTGAGAGGGGTGAGGTGGGTAGAGGGTTCTTACCTTGCAGGTCAGAGGTCAACAGAGGGAGGGGGTCCTGGGGAAAGGCAGCCTGGGTACGGGGAAGTGAGAGCAGCAGTAGCAGCAGCAATAGTAGCAGCAAGGGCATGCAGTGGGGGGTCCGGGGCATCCTGTGCGGGGCAGCTCAGGCCCCAGGAGGTGCCCCCTCACCCATATGCTGGCCCTGAAAGGGAAGACAGAGAAAAGTGGGGAAAGGGACCAAGTTCCTTCCACGCTGAGACAGGCAGGCTCCTCTCCCGGTCTGTCCCCAGAAGACCCTGTGGTGCTGGTGAAAGAACGCTCTCTGCCGCATTGCCCCAGTCCCAGCCAGCTGCCACTGTCACTCAAGGACCTTCCCTCCCCGATTGGCCCAAATTGGCTGCTGTGAAGCCTGACCCCAGGTGAGGACAGGACCCATAGCTCCCCCTCCCAGCCTTCTCACTCAGCCTTTCCTCTTCTCTCCTGACTGGGTCTGGGATATTCGGTAGGTGACACCTCCTGGCCTCCTTCGCACTAACCCCTTCTCAGCTATAATTAGACAGCGAAGCCTTAAAATTATAAATAGTGACTTCTTGGCACTGGGAGGAGGAAGAGGGCAGCACCTCTGCTCCCCCTCCCTTGTGGACCCCCATGGCACCCTGGGAGCAATGCAGGCACTGTGCCCAGGCAGAGGCAGCTGTGTGGCAGCCATGGTCCTCTCCAGGGTTGGGAAAGAGCTGAGGGAGGGAGGCAAGCAGCCTAGAGGTCATTGTCCTGCTCTCAGCTCATACTTCAGGGGCCTCTTCCACCATTAGAGAAGAAACTGGGCAGAGAGGGAGTTGGTGGGGGGACTGCCTTAGCCAAAAAAGAATCTGCATCAAAGCCAGATCAGAGGCTAAATTTAGCTCGGGCTACAGCTGTCTCCTGGACCACTGTGTCCCCTCCTGGCCTCTCTAGCCCCCTGTTCCCTCTCTGGATCCAAAGAACCAATGTGTGTACTTAATTCGGGGAAAGCA
This sequence comes from Pedetes capensis, assembly GCA_007922755.1. NCBI lineage: Eukaryota > Metazoa > Chordata > Mammalia > Rodentia > Pedetidae > Pedetes > Pedetes capensis. Next base: position 29,008 of record VMDO01022052.1, read on the forward strand.
GATCCACCCCCTACGAGGAGCCAGGGATAGAAGGGGTTGGTGAGTCAAAATGGCCGAACATGCCCCGTTTTCCCTTTCGTCCCTCATCAGGCTGCCTCTGAAATTGAAATATAAATAATTCAATGACAGGCAATTGTAGCCCAAAGTCCAGGAAAAGATGGATATGGTGAAAGGGATGGTTAGACAGGTCTCATTCCCACCCATCAGCGTCCGCCAGCCAGCTGACCCCAGGGATCCACAGTGGGAGGTGCACACCAGCTTCCTGCCTTCCCTTGAAATTAAAATCTGGGGATAAAGATGAGCTAGAAATCAGGTCAGGAAGAATAAGAATCTTTTCTTTAGTGAACAGATCACAACAAACCTTAGCTGCCCATCTCCTGTCCCCTAAAGGGGAAACCTTGGGCTTATAGAAACAGTGCCCTTCCTTCTCCCCAATACTTCCACTCTTGTAGCCAGGACCCAAGTGACCCCGTACCCTCAATCCAGCGTCACTGGTGGGAAGGCTGACGTCAGGTGGGACCCCAAGGGAGCTGGAGGAGGGGACCTAATGAGGACCCCCCTTCCCCAGGGGCAGAGCAGTCAGCTAGCTAACGACCCTCTGGTGTTGAAAGGCTGAGCCTCCCTCCTTCCTTTCCTCCCCCTTCCCATGTTTCCGGATGCTGGTGCTCCCAGGGGAAGAGAAAGGGACACAGCTTGTCTCCTGTGCTCCCCTACCTGCCCCCCACCAAGTTGCCCTAGGCAACTGGTATCTTCACCCTGGAAACAACTTTGGTTTCTGGCAAGTGGGGAGAATAGCCAGACCCTCTTCCTGCTCCCTGGTGGTGCCTGCTTCAATCCCCTGCTGTAGCTGCTGCCCTTTCCTTACCTGGGGTGGTGAGTCCTGTGGGGGACTGAAGAGGGTGGAGACCTCTGACCTGATGGAAGAAGGGACAAAAGGAGGGAAGAGAATAAGTAACACCTCTCTTACCACATCCCTTAAAAGTAAATGTGAAGGCCTGGTGCAGTGGCTCACACCTGTTATCCCAGCGACTCAGGAGGATCACAGGTTTGAGGTCAGAGGCAGCCTGAATAATTTGGTGAGACCCTGTCTTAAGATAAAAAGTAAAAAATGCGCTGGTGGTGCAGCCCAGTGGTAGAGCACTTGCAAAGTATGGGTGAGGCCCTGGGTTTAGCCCTCAAGTACCGCCAAAAAAAAAAAAAAAACCAAAAAAAAAAAAAAAGTAAACGTGAAGCTGGGCGCTGTGGTGCACACCTGTAATCCCATCACTCTGGAGTCTGAGGCAGGAGGGTTGAAGGTCCCAGGCTAGCCCGGGCTGCATAATGAGACCCTCTCAAAGAAACAAGAAAGTAAACGTGAACATTCAGAGAATGTGTACGGAGAGATGCTGCCTTGACGGGTGGGGGAGCAAGGACAGTCTGGTTGCAGAGGTGTTGGCGGCTTCATACCCAGAGAGACTAGGGCAGGGGCCGGCCCCTAGCCAGAAAGTCCCAGCACTGCAGGGCTAGCCTTGGGGAAATGGGTGGTTAAGAGAGTTTGTAGGGTATGATGACCACTCCCAAGTTAAGACCTTCAGAATCCAACAGCCCTCTTAGCAAGAGCGCCCTGGTAGGGACAATAGAGACTAATTTGCATCTCATTTGCATGCTTTTCATTTCCAGGCAAAATGCTCTGATAACAAGCACCTCCAGCCTCTTCTCCCCTCCCACCGACCTCTGCTCACACCAGCCACCCTCGCACACTTTAGGCTGCACTGGTCCAGCCTCTGAAAACATTTGGTTGGCCTTTGCCTTGGCCCACCAGACTCAACTGTGATGCATCTTTAGGAGGGCTTCCCATGGCTGTTTTGGGGAAGCAGCTTCTGCATGGCTCCCACCCAACCTCTGGCCTAGGAAGAGTCTTACTAAGACCTGAAGGAATCCCAAGGAGAGACCTGGCCACTCTTTCTCCCCCTACTAGACCCTCCCCTTGCTGGGAAGAGGAAATTCAGCCCTTCTCTCCTGGCTGGGCAGCCACCTCTGGGGAGTGGCCGAGGTCACAGCCATAGTCTAGCGAAGCTGGGGAAGGGACTGGGGAGGCCGAGCTGGGGACAATAGCAGGAAGCCCTCGGGCTGGTCGCCCGCCCCAGGCCACCTTCCTCAGGGGTTCTGGGGTTGCGCTGTAGAGCCTCGGGGACAGGCGCATTCCCTTGTCCCAGACCTTTGGAGCAACGCTTCGCCCTCGGCCCCAGGCTGAGCACCTACCCTGCCTCCCACCCAGCCCCCAACGAGGATAACCCAGGTGCCTGGAGCTTCGCGTGAGGCCTGGGGCCAGGGGCTCGACGTGTCTCCCCCTCACTGGATCCGGGGCACCGAGGAGGGGCGGGTAGCAGAGTCTGGGCCGGGACCGGGTCCCAGAGCCACGTTAGCGGGAGGAGGGGCTGCAGGGCCTGCAGGCGCAGGCCGGGTGGGACTGGGAGCGAGGGTGGTGCGCGGAGGCGGGTCTGCCAGCCAGGGAAGCAGGGCTGGAGACAAGGCTGACGAGGGCGGACCCTAGGCCCGCGCCGAGCGGGTCCGGGAGCTTGGATGCGGTCGCCAGCCTGGCTCTTCTCCTTGGGAGACCAGTCTAACAAAGCTCGGGGCCGAGTGGGGTGCAGGGAAGAGATGGGCGCTGGGACGGTTTCTCGGGGGACCCCATTCCCCGACTCTGTGCTCAAGCCAACCCCCTAGGGAGCGTTCGGAATCCTGCTTGCACAAGGACGAAGGTGCAGCCCTGACACCAAAGTCCGGAAAGACTCGTCCCTCTTCCCAGCCCCGCAGGGGCATCGAGAGCGTCTGGCTCTGCACGGGTCTCGGAGCTTTAGTTTTCTGGTGGAGGAGGCGAGGGGCCAGGCTTCCTACCCTCTGTATGGTGCGCGCCTCGAAAAAAATCCCTTCCGTGCTCCCCAATCTCGGGGCACGTGACTCAGAGAGACACCAGTCGGGAAAGGAGCCGAGACCCCAAGCCCAACAGTGCCGCGATCTGGCTCGGCCACGGTCCCCTCCTCCTCCGCGCACCCCAACTCCTCCGACCCTGTCTGTCTGCCAGGCACGAGGAGCGCTGGCACCCCCTCCGCTCTCTCCAAGCACCTGGAAAGCTTGACCCGGGCCTGGGGCGCCGTCGGGACCTCCCCACCCCCCGGCATCCCCGTCCCCACCCGGGGGTACTTGCTCGGAGATCCGGGTCAGCAAGATCGAGAACGCAGCCGGTGGTCAACAGCGCTGCACCACGCAGAGTTCGCAATTCATGGCTGGGGCTCAGGCGAGGCGTGACGAGCGTCCCAACTGGATACTGCTGGGGTCCGGACTCCGGGGTTCCTCCGGGTTAAGAGAACCCTGGGTCCGGGTCGCAGCCCTGACTCCTGCCGCGGATCAACGGAGGAAAACAATGCGACCGCCTGGAGCTCTGGGCTCTGCCCATCCGCCCCGCCCGCCTCCTGGCTGGACCCGCCTCCGGCCCGCCTCTTGGTCCCCACAGCTAATCGCTTCCTCGGAGGTCGGCCAGACACCGCCTTCTTGCCACCTCGCCGCCAATAGTACTGCTCGGGGCGGGGCGCCAGGAGCACAGTCCACCCAGAGAGCCACGCCGGGAGGGTGAGCTGGAGAGTGGAGACAGGCGCGAGATGGAGAGACCCGTGGACAGTCGCTGAGACAGAGAAACAGAGACAGGCTGACAGAGGACAGGCCCTGGGGAGAAATATCACAAGAAGGAAGAGAAGCTGAGAGAAGAGAGAGAGGAAACCCAGGGGCCTCGGCTGGGCTGGGCTGGGCTGTCAGAGCCTGCTCCATCCTCTTCTCACTTCCCCTCGAAGGCTTTGAAAGACTATGCTCCCTGCGGAGTCTCCTGCCTCTCCGGTACTCAGCCACAACACTCTGTTCCTCCTCTCTATGCTTTTACCTCTGTCTCCTTATGTCTCCCCATGTGCTACCACTGGTTCATTGTGACCCTGTAAGGAGGCCTACTATGTACTTGCAGACTTGAGGCCTGGGAAAAGAAAGAAAATATCAGGTATAGTAGCACATGCCTTGTAGTACCAGCATTTCCAGAGGCTGAGGCAAGAGGATCTTAAGTTAGAGGCCTCCTTGGGCCTCTGTCTCAAAAAAAAAAAAAAAAAAAAAAACCCGGAAGGAGGGAAGGAAGGTAGGAAGGAAGAAAAGAAGAAAGGAAAAGAAGTGTCCACAGCAGGTTTTCCTTGTCTTCATCATCTCCTCTCCTCCCACCAGTACACTCACTCAAAGCAGGATGGGCTTGGGCCACCATGCCAGGAACTAAGAAGCCAGGAAGTTAGGGTGCTGACAGTCAGGCTGTTGGTTGATGAAAAAGGCCAGGTGAGAGGGCTCAAGCCAAGGGACATGGAGATTAAGACTAACTGGGTCAGAGAAACACTGAATGGAGCCATATAGAGACCTGAAAGAGAGAGAAAGTGACCAGCTACCCTAACATCATACTCCCTACAGGCACAGGATTATGATGTCCTGCCTCTCCTCAGAGCGCATGGGTATCCCTCCAAATAGCAAAACTGCTCCTTCTCCATCCTCACCCTCCATGAAGACCCTCTAATTTTGGGAATGTCAGTGAGGAGGAAGAATAAGGCTATTTCAGACAATTCTGCTTGGTGGCCACCTTGGTATTGCTTGCTAGGATTCTTCCCTGCGTGGGGAAGACAAAAGACATTTTCAAAATTCCCAGGAAAGTAGGTGGCCTGGGAGACACTAGCATTCTTGGACAGTATATTGAGTAGGCACTTCCCCCCACATCTTGGATGCTGGATAAGAGGAAGGGAGGGGCAGGGGGTTAGCAGTTCTACACAGCCTTAACTGAATTGAGATCAGGGTGGGTAGCATCACCAACCAAACTAAGCCCTACAGTGACTGAGCAAGACACACACACACACACACACACACACACACACACACACAGAGAGAGAGAGAGAGAGAGAGAGAGAGAGAGACACTGAAACTTAAGGCCAGGTGAACCAGTGAGATAAACAGAATCAGAAACAAAGGAACAATACCTACAAAAGATTAACTGCTGAAGGGTCTTGGGTGCAAGGCAATTTAGCAGGCAGTGGAAGGCTGTCAAGAAGTTTAGAGAGAAATACCTCAAAATTTAGAGGCACTCAGAGATTAAAAAATTTCACCAGCTCCCAGCACAGGGCTTAGGTAATCAAATATATGTTGTTGTTGTTGTTGTTGTTGTT
>VMDO01022053.1:0-34209 GCA_007922755.1 Pedetes capensis
ATGAAGAATGTGAGGCCAGTTTTTTATAAGTCTGTGAGTGTGAAAGATAATTAGAATAGCTTTCATGGAAGTTGTAGGTCCACATTGTATTGGCCCAATAGGAGAGCCAAATGATGAGTCTTAATAGGTAAGAATCTTGCAGAGGGCACCCATTAGAACTTCTGGGCAAAGACATAAGCAAAGTTCTTGCACAAAGCTCAATTTTAAATATTCTTCTTCATGCATAGAAAGTTTCACAGTAGAGCAGATAGGGCACAAGGAAAGAAAAACTGAGTTCAAATTCTAGTTCTACCATTCACTAGCTATATAACTTAGAGCAAACTGTTTACCTTTCTGATTCTACATCAGCCTCTGTAAGAAGGACCAAAATAATGTTTTAAGGACTTGTATGATAAATAAGCCTGCAGCTACAGCCCTGTGGCATCCGATCCTGTCAGATCTCAGAAGCTAAGCAGGGTCGGGCCTGGTTAGTACCTGGACGGGAGACCGCCTGGGAACACCAGAAGCTGTAGGCTAGGAGAAGGACCTGGCAACCCCCTCCCAAAAATCAATCTGCCATTGAAAACCCTATGAACGGCAGAGAAGCATTGACAATATTGTTTCCCCTGTTGTACAGAGGGTTGCTATGAGTCGGATACCGACTCAACGGCACCTAACAACAACAACAACAACAACAACAACAACAACAACATGATAAATGAGAAAATCAGTGGAAATTGTTAGCACCAAATCTGGAACTATCAGTAGTAGAGAAGCACTGACACAGTGCCAGGCATGGAACAGTGTCAGAAAGTGTTCTGTTCTGTTGTACACAGAGTCGCTATGAGTAAGACCCAACTCAACAGCACCTAAGAGAAAATATATGCTCAGTAAGGATTTGTTTCCTTCATCCTTTGGTCTAACCATAAGCAGAGCTCTTCCCCACAAAGTATTATTGTTTTAAATGTTCTTTAGGCAGTAAAACTCTCACCTCCCTGACCTCTTCCTCTCTCTGCATAGATCCCTGTCTCCCTGCAGGCACTGTCTGAAGTCCATCAGGATAAATCGCATTCTTTCCTCTATCCTGCTGGTGGGGTTTCCACCAGCAGTTCCAGAGTCCCACAATACCTTGCTTTCCTCATTCACATCTAATCCCCAAGAAGCTCTGCACATTCTCTATTCCGTCATCTTCTCCTAAACACCACAACCCACACCCTGTAGAATTTATAGTGCATAGTGGGCAAAATTTCCCCAATCCCTCCCATAAAGAGATCCCATTCTAACGATCCTCTAATCATCCAGCTCTCCCTTGATGACAGTTTCCTCTCCAGCCCCAATTAAGTAAGGATGAGCTTTCCTGCTGCAGCTCTGGTTGCACCAGGCGTGAAAGCAGCGCAGACTGACACACTTCCTCCTCGTTGCTGCTTCCAGACTATTTCTCCTCCTGCTTCCTAACCCCCCAGTTTGAATACGCACATCATCTTACTACACCACTCAACAGCCCTCCTTCCTTCTACCATCAAATCACTCCCTAACTCTTCCCAAATACACCCTTTTTAGCGCCAGACTCACGGACACTCTTTCAATCCCATTCAGACCTTAATTCTCAATATTTTCAAAATATTTATCCTTCAAACTGAAATATTTTAATAGACTTATCCTTTGATAAAACCTTCAACCACACTGAGCACCATAGTTTGTTAAGCCTACCACCTTCTCACTATTTCTCATTGCTCCTATTTTAACACTCTTTTTCTTGGCCCCTTGCCCAAACTAAATCTATAATCTATAATTATAATTGCTCCCTTGAATGCCCTATACCTCCCTGGAACCTCTCCTACTCCAGATTATTCAAGGCCCAAGATGTCAACCCTGGATTTATCTAATTCTTCCTACTCCATATCTGGACCTGAGCAGCTGAACTTAGAAGGAAAACACACAGCTATACTATCTAGTCTCAAGTTCAATTTCATGAGCACAAACCCTCACACCGGCCCTCAAGTAGAGCCCACCTAGCAGTCATGCTGTTCCCTTATCTATCTATCCCCCACTTCTAGATAACTACTCAGTGTGTTGTTCTCTCCATAAACTGCCAAAACTTTCGCCAAGCTATACCTCGATTGCTCTATTTCCTGGAGAAAAATCAAGGACACAAAAAGAAAACTTCTCCCCAAATCCCACTACCATGCCTATGCATGTCTCTAACCTAGTCCCTACCTTTCTTTCCATTTTTCTAGTTCTGTATTTGCCAAACTTTTGGGTCTCAGGACTCTTTATCATGCTTATAAATTACTGAGGACCCCAAAGAGCTTTTATTTACATGGGTTATATCTATTTTACTTACTGTATTACAAACTAAAACTGAGAAATTTTCTAAATATGTATCAATTTATTAAAAAATAAATCTATTACAAGGCTTATAAATATCTGAAAAATATTTTTAAAACAAAAATATGAGTAAAGCATTTTTATATCTGAATATCTCTTTAATGTCTCACTCTGTGGAAGACAGTTGCATTCAATCTGCTGTGATATGTTTTGGTTGAAGGACATAAAGGATTTCAGCCTCATGTACATTCACAGTTAGAAAAAAAAAGAAAGATTTTAATAGTCTTTTTAAATAACTGAGGATATTCTTCTTTGACACAATATCAAATCCCAACAAGTAATGGTTTCTTAAAGACTGGTTTCAATGCGGAAGCTGAAACTATATCAAACACTGCCCCACTCTGTTGCTTTAAAATTCATGGGTCTGTTGTGTACCTTGAATAAACTTTTTTTTTTTAAATATCTATGCATGATTCTGTTACACCATGTACTGGTCAGTTAGAAAATACTGTTCTCTAAGATATGCAGATCTTCCAAATCTCAGGGACATTTCATTATACCATACTTAAAAAGCTACATTCATTAATATTATGACCAATGACATCAAAAAAGTCTTTAAGTATTGAGAAGCTGCCATGTAAAAATTTCAACTCTTTGAAATGTCATTCTTTCAAATAAAAAGTTATTCTAAGAAGAAAAAAGAAGGATAGATAAGCTACTCACACAAACTATTCAAGTCCTTTTCCTCAGACAACCACTATACCACTGGTAAGAAGTTCTTATGTGTACTTCACACTTACTAACTCAATTTTAAAATGATGTGTAAGCTGTAGCACACATCTGCAATCCCAGCAGCTCGGGTCCCTGTAGCACACATCTGCAATCCCAGCAGCTCGGGACGCTGAGGAAGGAGGATTGTGAGTCTGGACGCTGTCTCAAAATTAAAAACAATAAAATGATATTCACTGAAGAAAGATTTAATAAAAATCAATAACCTTTACTGCTTCTTTAAGAAAACTCTGAAACAGAAATAGCATTATGATGATGATGATGATGATGATGATGATGATGAAGAAGAAGAAGAAGAAGAAGAAGGAGGAGGAAGAAGAGGAGGAAGAGGGGGAGTGGTGGTGAAGAATATAATGACTACTCATGTTGTTTGGCTTGGACTCTGCCTTGTTCCACTCAGGCTAAAATACCTTAGGCTGGGTAATTTATAAACAATAGACATTTTCTGCTCACAGTTCTGGAAGCTGAGAAGTCCAAGATCAAGATGCCAGCAAACTTAATGTCTGGTGAGAGTTTGTTCCTCAGAGTTGGCACCTTTTTGTGTTTTCACATGGTGGGAAGAGTGAGCAGGCTCCCTCCAACCTCTTTATAAGGCATGAATCCCATCCATGAGGGCAGAGCCTCAGAACCCATTCACCTCCCCGAAGCCCTACCTCTTGATATCATCACTGTGAGATTAGGTTTCAGCATGAATTTGGAGGACACCAACATCTGGTGGTACAACCAGCAGTTTTACTCATGCTTGCTTGTAGAAATATCAGTTGAAATACTAACAATGAGAAGTACAGATTGGGCTTCAGTATTATTATGTAAACAGTTCTGATCTCCTGGACTCCTGAAAAAGTCTTTGTACTTCCAGAGGTCCACTGACCACAATTTGAGGACAGCAGTTCTAGATGAACTTTCCTTGTTCTTACAAGAGACCAGCCTCCTAAAAAATGCACCAGAATGTCTTCCTTTCCCTCTTATATGGTCAAGTTTCCACAGCTTGAGTCTTGCCCATGAGCATGCACTATGATATCTATGCTCCTACAAAAGACTTTCTTGTGACCTCCCTTTCCCCTCTGGCTATGACCCTACTTCTCACTGTCCCTTTTCAGCAAAACTCTCCAAAAGAGGCCTTGGATTGGTAAAGAGGAAGAGGAGGAGGAAGAGGAGGAGGAGGAGGAGGAGGAGGAACATGCAAAGAGATGTGAAATCAGTACCTAGTTATTAATCCACCCTTCTTGGAATTAAAAAGAAAAATAAAACCCAGGCATTTGACATTCCTAAAGATTTTCTAATGCATCAGTGACAATACCAACCTTTTTAAAAATTCTCTTTAATTTACTCCTCGTAGACAGTGTCTAGCCACCACACTGCACGTGCCCCCCTATGATTTCAGACATCAAATATTAACACGAAGTGAGTAATGCAAAAAGAAAGGGGGTTAATCAGACATCTTGAGAGAAAGAAAAAGAAAATAACACTGATTCAATGAGAGCTGTTAATGAAGTTTTTTGTTTTGGTAGATTAATTTAGGAGTCTGATGACTATGAAGAACATTTAAGCTTCTCATGTGACTGCTGTTGATTATCAAGCTTCTTTTTAAATTAAAGATTAGATGCCTTTGCTTAATTCTATAGTTTATGAATTTCAGGTGTTTACCTGAAATCTGTGTCCACCCTAATAGTGTGGAAAACCTCCTCATTAGCAAATTTAAAGACCTCCTCTTATTGATTCTGGATTGTACTTGACAGATGATGAGCATTTCAGGCTGTGAATGGCTGATGTTTAAATACATTACCCTAATACTCTTTAAGCATTGCCAATTGTAAACCTCATTAACTCCCAGCATGTAGCCAAGGCCTGGATTTCTTCACTACAGCCTCACAAAGTGCAAACAGGTATATAAAAATGATTTTATCGTCAACAATAGTATATCCTCCTTCAACTTGTGAAATGTTTAAAAGGCTGTACTTTTTTTCATCAGGAGAAACAGCGCACATGGGGAAAGGAGAAAACACATTTTACTTATATAGACTACATATTTAAAATCATAGATTTCTCTTTCACCTTTTCTTTTTTGACACCCTGATTCCTCAGACATCAAAATGGGAACTGTCCCAGGACTGATTCTCTAAACAGAAAGGAATTATTTTCAGATATTAATTATATTGCTATCGTTCTGATTCCACAAAATAGGGGCCTGACCAGAGAGTTAGTTGGATCTGTCAACCCATCACTGACAAATCGGGTTGGCTGACATTCCTTTTTTCAAAAGAGCCAAGTTTTATTCTCACAGAGTACATGTTCTTATAGAGCATAACAGAGTTCCACGCCAAGTACAGTACAAAATATTCTGGAAAAAATATTATAGCATCTGTACTGAAAATACACTAACTTTTTTCTTGTCTTTACTCTGTAAACCATATAGTATAACAACTATTTATATAGTGTTTACATTGTATTAGGTACAAAATGTAAAGATGACTTAAAGTATAATGGAAGACGAGTGTAGGTTATATGCAAACACAACAGCATGTTATACACAGGACTAGGGCATGGGCAGATTTTCATAACGGCAGGATCCTGCAGGAGTCCAGGAACCAACTCCTATGCATATAGAGGGACAACTATATGTGGTAAATTTATATGTGATCCTAGCAAGCCAATGGGATACTCCTGCTCCTCAGTGCCCCATGACACAGACAGGGGTCAGAACCTGTAACAGGCAGCCAGCCAGCCAGGCACTCAATGTTGCTGCTGTGTGCCCTCAGGTGAGACCCAACTCATAGCCACCCTATGTACAATAGAATGAAACACTCCCTTGCTAAGTTGTGCAGGCTGCCTCTGGCCTCCAACTTGTGATCCTCCTGCCTCTGCCTCTCAAGTCCCTGGGGTTATAGGCACGCATCACAGCACCCAGCTTCACTTTTCTCTTAATAGATATGCATAAAAATTATACTTAGATGATATACAAAACTTCATTTCCATTTTAAATGAAAACAATAATCACAACCAAATCCAACAGCAAGCAGAGAGTTCACAGAGTTTAGTTCCATGGATGAATACTGTAAGACAATTTGGTCCTCCTCTCAGATGCTGAGACAGGCCTTCCTCATGCCTGAGGCCCATCAGACAAAAGGCTTCCAAGTCCTGGGCATTCAGAGTCTCTTCTCATTCCTCTTTCACAAATTGATTAAGCCCATCATTAAATTGATTAAAGCTGGGCTCAGTGGTGCACACCTGTAATCCCAGCGGCTGGGGAGGCAGAGGTAGGAGGATTGCAAGTTCGAGACCAGAGGCAGTCTGGGTACTTAGTGAGACCCCTGTCTCAAAAAAAAAAAAAAAAAAGTAAACATGGGCTGAGGGTGCAGTTCAGTGGTCCAGCACTTGCAGAGCATGCAAGCGTGAGGCCCTAGGTTCAACCCCTAGTACCACAAAAAAAAAAAAATTTTTTTTTTTGATTAAGACAGTAGAATGCAGGGAAACGTAAACACAGCAAAGAATATGAACAAAGATTATGCTGTCACACAGGCAAATCATACCAATCTCCTGACTCAAATCAGCCTTTGGTGGCTCCCCATTGCTTCAAGATAAATAGTCCCGATGCTGACCCGGAAGTGCAAGCTGCACATGGTCTGGCCTTGGCCCTCCGCTGCCAGGGCCAGGCCCTGCAGCTCCACACCCAGGTACACCAGCCTCTGCTTTTCAGAATGCGGGGTCACTGCAGGGCTGTGCCCTCTGCCTGCAGCACTCCATCCTCTAAGCCCCCTCCCCATCTCCTACACCCCAAATAGCCCCTTTTTATTTTCTCCTACATGCCTCTTTCTGTGGCCATGCTGCCTCCTCCTCTTCCCTGGGTCTGTGTCCAATCTCCCTCTGCCTCTGTCTTCTGAGGACCATGTGATGGGATCAAGGGCCCACCCAGACAGCCCAGGGTAATCTCTCCCTCACAACATGAAGTCACATCAGAGAACTTGGTGTTCTCCGATTAACACCTGTCGGCTCCACTAAATTAGAAGCTCCAAAAGGGCAAATGGGCTGGGATTTAGCTCAGTTGGTAGAGTGTCGCTCTGCAGTCTCTGAGGTGCTAAGTTCGATTCCCAGCACAGCAAAAATGGGAGCAGGAAGTGGCAATCCACTCCCGACACAATCTCGAAACAACCAGCCATTAAAAACCCTATAAGGGGTTGCTATGAGTCAGACATGGAAGAAGGAAATGGCAACCCACTCCTGAGGCAAGCCCCAAATAATCAGCCATTGAAAACTCTATGAGGGTCACTATGAGTCAGACACGACTGGACAGCACCTAACAACAACAACAACGAAACAGGCAAACATTGTTTTTTCCGATTCCCATATTATCCTTAATACACACAATAGTGCCAGGCATAAACACGAGGTTCTCAAAGAGCTGCTGAATGCCTGCTAGACAGCGAGCAGCAAGGAACTCCCAGCATGAATCATTAAATCAGAAATATAAGAGCTCCAGAAAACAGGATCCCTTGGACAACAAGCTGGAGACAACAAAACCTTGGTGTACAGGCATGAACTTTCCTGCCCAAAGCTCATCCCAAAACTACACATAGGTGAAGTTTTCAGGAAGGACCACACCCTCACATGACAGTTCACAACAGAGGTCATACTGCCTGGCAAATGTCTGAATCAGCTAAAAGATATAATTGGAAAAAGGTTTTTTTCTGAATCAAACTGGTCTTTAACCAAAGAAAATTCTTCACAACTATAGGCGTTCTAAGTACCCAGAGAAAACAGCTACATGGTCACATTAGTTTTCTATAGCTGCTATAATAAATTATAATTGGAAATAAAATCAATATATTAAAAAGTTGCCTGCATTCCCAAGTTCACTGCAACATTATTCACATTAGCCAAAATGTTGAATCAATCTACATGTCTATCAATAGATGATAGAGGGAAAAAAACTGTAACATATATATATACACACACACACATACACATTATGGAATACTATTCAGCCTTAAAAAAGAAACTCCTGTCATTTGTGATAACATGAATAAACCTGAAGGACACAATGTTAAGCAAAATAAATCAGGTACAGAAAGACAAATACCATATGCTCTCACTTATATGTGGAATCTTAAAAAGTCAGACTCAGTTGGGTGTGATGACACATGCTTATAATTCCAGCACTGGGAAGCTGAGGCAGGGAGATTACAAGGTGAGGCCAGCTTGAGCTACATAGTGTGACCCTGTCTCAAAAAACTTAAATAAATAAATTCAAACTCAAAGAAGGAGAACGTGATTTCAAGAGGCTGGCACAGAAGATGGCGGAGGTATTCAGGTGATACTGGTCACAGGAAGAAAATTTTAGATAGGAAGAATGACCTCAAAAGAGTTTTTTTGTGCAACATGGTTACTATAGTTAATAGCAATACACTGTATTTTTGAAAGTGGCTAAGAGGGATTTTAAATAAAAACAAGTACATGAGATAATAAATATGTTAATTATTCTGATCTAAGCCATTCCACAATGTATACATTATTTCAAAACATGTATACTACATACGATTTTTGTTTGTTAATTAAAAATAAATAAAATGATCAGGACTACTGGGTGTAGCTGAGTGAAGTGTGTCCTTAGAGGCCCTGGGCTTGATGCCCAGCAACCTCCAACTCCTCTCAAGGGAAAAAAGAAGAGAAAGAAAATAGAAATACAATCATTTATTTAAAATTATAAATTTAAACAAGGAAAAAAAAAGAAAAAAGAAAGAAAAAGACAGAAAAAGCAAGTGAAAGAAAAATGAAATAAAAATTGGCTTCTTAACCCAGCAGGAATGTATTCTATCACAGTTCTGGGACCCAGAAGTCCTAAACTGAGGTGTCAGTAAAGCCAGAGACTCTCTCTGAAGTCTCTAAGAGAAAAATCCTTTTTGCCAGGCACAGTGGCACAGGCCTGTATTCCCAGCAACTTGGGAGAGAGAGGCAGAAGGATTGCAAGTTCGAGACCAGAGGCAGTCTGTGTAATTTAGTGAGACCTTATCTCAGAAAGTAAAAAAAATGGGCTGGGAGTGCAGCTTAGTGGTCCAGCACTTGCAAAGTATGCAAGCACGAGGCCCTGGGTTCAACCCTCAGTACTGCAAAAAAATTTTTAAAAAAGAAAAAAAAAAAAGAAAAGATAATCCTTCCTTCCTTCCTTCTTTCAGTTTCACTCCAGAAACTCCTGTGCTTGTGGTGTCATCATTCCAATCTCTGTCTCTGTGGTCACACTGCCTCCTCCTCTCCCCTGTGTCTGTGTCAAATCTCCCTTTGCTTTTACTTTTATAAGACATTGGTGACACTCATGTGTGCCCACCCAGATGATACAAGTAAATCTTTTCATCTCAAAATTCTTCCTTAACCACATTTCTGATGACTCTTTTTCCAAATAAAGTAATACTGATAAAGTCCAGGGATGAAGCAGAGAAAATAGGCCAGGGGAAAAACCCAAAAGTATTTCGCAAAGGGCCCTACTTAATTCTGTATGGTACAGTCTCTCTCAGCTACAGCAGAACATCTTTCCTGGTGACTTGGAATCACCTTATTATTCTGTCTCCTCAACCTGTACCACTCATTTAATCATATGTGAAATTTCAAAGGTGATTTGGACAGACGGAAAGTTTACAGAAAAGTTACATCCATAGAGCTATATTTAAACTAAATTAAATAGCCTTGAAAATACTAACATACATACAAATACTCTCATACACTTTCACACTACCTCATCAGTGACAATATTTTTATGAAACTATAAAGAGGTCTTTAAACTAGTCAAAAACCAAACATGAAATTGCCAACTATGAAATGACCATTGAAGAAAATGTTAAGGATATTATTTCTAAAACAATTTTATTTTTAGTAATAGAGAATGTGATCTTAGGAGATGAGAAGATATACATTTAATGACCTCCTGACGATTAAGCAAAAGGACACTATTTTGAACAAAAGAATTAAATACGATACTTAAAAGCAAACATACCCGTCTTTGGTCTGATCCACCACACCACTTAAAAGCTCCACAGTCTTTGGATTAGGCTGGCTTTCTCCAAAAATATTCAAATATCGAGTAACAAAGTCATTGGGAGACATAAAAAATTCCCCATTTTTTTCAATGCTTGCATACTGTTTAAAAAAAAAGGTAGAGAAGAGAGGTTATTTTATACACTAGTCTCGAAAATATATAATCATAGGATCAATGTGCAGATATTCAAAGGATAAAGTATTAGATACAGTAATGTATTCTTTTTTTTTTTTTTTTTTTTTTTTTTTGTGATACTTGGGGACTAAACCCAGAGCCTCACACATCCTTTGCAAGCGCTCTACCACTGGGCTGTGCACCACCACCCCCCACGCCCCTTTTCTCATTTTTTTATCTTGATACAGAGTCTTGCTAAATCACACAGGCCTCTAGCCTCAAACTTCAAACTCATGAACCTCCTGTCTCCACCTCCAGAGTTGCTGGGATTACAGGTGTGTGCCACCACATGCAGCTGCAACGTATTCTTCACAAAGGTAGGTATCCCCCATCACTTCAAAGCAAAAACAAAAACCTATTAAACTTGTCAAATTTTGTGCTTATTAGTGGTTCTCAACTGTGAGTATTTCTCTGCCTATAGAGGCCATTTGGCAATGTCTGATGAAAATTTTGATTGTCCAAACTTTGGATGAAGGGGATGCTTTTGGCCTGCACAGGATGGCCCACTACCACAGAGAGTTGCCTAGTCCAACACATGAGCAGTACTGAAGCTGAGGAACTCTGGCTTACAGAAACTTAGAAAGACAGCTAAGTTATCACTATGGACTCCATAAATATCTATAATTAAAATAAAAAGGAAAGGAAAATACTTTTCTAAAAAAAAGAAATCTAGAAAAACAAACTATGTCTTATTTTTTAGAGAGGGTACATAGCTTTACATTGTTTTTTTTTTCCCTTTCACAATGTAGCCCAGGCTGAGCTTGAACACACAATCCTCCTTCCTCAGCCTCCCAAATGGTGGGATTACAAATGTGTGCCACTGTGCCCACTAACATATAGCTTTTCTAAAAGGTAAGTTAATTAATTAATTTTGCAGGATCTAGGGTATTCTGCATGTTAGGTAAGTGCTCTACCACTGAGCTGCACCTCCAGCCCCTTTTCTATCTTTTATTATGAGTCAAGGTTTTGCTAAATTGCACAGTTGTCTCTGGCCTTGAACTCACATTCCTCCAGCCTCAGCCTTCCAAGTCACTGAGATTACAGGTATATGCCACAGCACCCAGCTAAAAAAGTGAAATCACTTATAAAGTATTAAAAAGAACTAATTGGGAGACAATAGGATGAGATGGTCCCCAAGTCTCGGGTTCTACTCATGCAAGCCCAGGCCCAATTCAATATAAACAGTGATAAAACTTTAGCTTAGCCACACTGAAAACACCAAAGTGACATCTAACTAGGGACTTTCCTTTTTAATCAATATGTTTTGTCTTGTTTTCCCAAACACTTTATAGAAGTTTTCCCTCACGCCCTCTTGATAGAGCCCTGGGAGGCTTGTGGTCTGGTTGCCCAATCCATGAATCACTGAATGCTCAAATAATTCATTAAAATTTTCACATGTCCAAGTTTATCTTTTAACAGAGGTCATGGAGATATACAACCAATGAGAAAGGACAATGAAATAAGCTGGAAAGCACACGGAGCCAGGTGGTGTTCTGTAGATAGAAGTGAAGCAGGTATTAACTGGTGCCCACTCCAGAGCAGGCCCCAGAGAACATACGCATGAGCTGCCATGCAAGGCCCCCTCACAGAGTTCCTCAGCCTTCAGGGGCACATTCCAACTTGGGTAAGTGGGAACCAGCTGTGTCCTGCTCCGGCAGACACAGGGCTACAGGAAATGCTGCAAAGCAGCATGGGGTTCATGTGGCATCCTTTCAGAGCAAGCACAAGAGAGGGGTTCCTGATTCTGGGGGGAAAACAGTGAGGGGATGGAAGGACAACAAAGCCACAAGAACAGGGCTGGCAGGGTGATAGGAACCACACTGGCAGCCAGAGTGATGGGGGTATGCAGTGAAGTGAGGTGCAAAGACCGAATCTCCCCTTCCTCTGTAACCTCAGAATAAGTCTGATCAAAATTGTTTTTAAAAGACACTTGTTATCTCTACATTTCATTTCAAACACAGATGATGCTCTTGCTTAGACACTCAAGTGACAAGTATTAGAGTCTGCTGGGCCTGACTTGTGCCTCTCACCACCTGGATGGCCTTGGGTAAGTAGTTTTCTGGGCCTCTGGCTCTTCATCTGTAAAAAGGGTATAATAATATTGCCAGCTCCATTAGGCTGATACTTGAAATAAATGGATCATCACATGATTCACTAAGCACAATGCCGTACACCCAATCAGCACTTTATAAATGTTCTACATTAGTGTGCGTGTGTGTGTATGTGTGTGTGTGTAATCTGTCCCATTGAACGACAGCTGCTATTGGTACAGTACCAGAGCAAGGATGCAATCAAGGGTTTTCTTAGCATCAGCTACCAATCCTGGCCCTACTCCCTAGGGGCAGCCCTGTGAAAGTGCTATGATATTACTATCTTCACTTAGTGTTAGCATAGTACAAGAAAGAGATGGCCCAGTAAGACCACTATCCTTCAGTTAGCATTCAACTTCAGTTTGGGAACATGTAGAAAATTTGATTTTCCTAACTAAGACAATGGCCTGCAGCTGTACCACTGTGGCATCTAATCCCATCAGATCTTAGAAGCTAAGCAGGGTCAGGCCTGGTTAGTACTTGGATGGGAGACCGTCTGTGAACACCAGATACTGTAGGGTTGGGAGAAGGACCTGGCCACCCACTCCCAAACCTCCACTGAAAACCCTATGAATAGCAGAGAAGCACTGACAACAGTGTTTCATCTGTCGTATGTAGGGTCGCTATGAGTCAGACACTGACTCGACGACACCTAACAACAACAACGAAGTGAGGCAAAACAAGCTTGAAGTGAAAATATATCAGTGTTGCTTATAGCAATCCTATGACTTAGAGTTATACCTTTGTTTCCTTATGATAGTGACTAATTTATTTTAAAACACAATTCAACTTTTCTCCTACCAGCAGACATTTAGATTATTTCCAGTTTGCAGTATTTTTAAATAAAACTAAGACAGCCGTTTTTGTATACAATATTTGTCCAAATTCCTACCAATTTTCAAAGGATAGACTTCAGAAAAGAAACTGTTGAGTCAAAGGAGAGGAACTTTAAGGCTCTTGGTACTTATTATCACACTGGTCTCCAGAAAAGATTGTACCAATTTACAATCCCACCAACAGTGAGAACATGTCCTTCCCCCCTTGTCTATCATGTTTGTTGCACTATTTTTCTAGTTTGACATTTTTATATAATTGGGTCTATAGAGCTTTCTCCTTTGCAATTTCTTCCATTATTTTTCCAAGCTTAAAAGCTGGTTTTTCCTCATCTCAACAGCAAATACAAACAGTTTCTCTTAGCTTTTGTAAAGTAACTCTATCTTTTGTCTTTTTCAGTATATAAGTGCCTCGTTTCTGTGTGTGGTCTGAGGTAAGGATCCTCCAACTTTACTTTTTCCACTTAAACTATTGGTGGTTCCAAGACCACAAACCACATCATTCTTCTTTCCCCACTCTATAGGATACATATTTTTCAAATACTAAGTTAACCTATGTGTCCAAGAAAAACCTTGACAAGCAGGCTCCAGTCCCAGTACCAGTTCTGATAGGTCAGCAATGGCTTCCCCAGGCCAACATATATTATGAGGATCCTAAAACTTCAAGGGAGAATGTCAGGATGGACTGTCTGTTCTTGTCATCACTGCATTCGTTAATGTTTCAGAGCTGTCCTTTCGATTGACCTGTCTGCTCTTGCAATATGACATGCATCTTACTTGCTACAGCAAGAAGGAAGGCTCTGTCAGGACAGGACTCTTTTTTTCCTGTTGTTTGCACTGTGTCCTAAAATTCCCAGACTAGTGCCTGTTCAACAAATATTTTTTTCAAATGAAGGAAAGGTTAAAAAAAAAAATAGGTTGCATTACTTTACTCCTGAAAGCTTTCTTGGTCTGATGATCACTCTTTTATTTCCTCCAAATGACATTTAGAATCATTATCAAATCACTTCCCTTACAAAAATTCCATTGAAAATGTGAAATAAAACTATGATAAAACTACTCACCCACAAGAAAATGAAGAAAAACAAATGCTGGCAAAAATGTCCAACAAATGCTGTCATATGCTGATGGTATAAGAATAAACTGGTAAACCATTTTAGAAAGCTCCAAGGCAAAATCTAGTAAGTTGTTAGGTTGCTGTTGAGTTGGTGTCTGATTCATAGCAAACCTATGTACACCAGGCAGAACACTATTGTTAGTGCTTCTCTTCTATTCATAGGCTTTTCAATGACTGATTTTTTTCTTTTTTTTTTGGTCGGGGAACAGGTTGCTGGGTCCTTCTCCCAAGCCTATAGCACAGGGTTTTCCCAGGCAGCCTCCCATCCAAGTAATAACCAGGCCTGGCCCTGCTTAGCTTCCAAGATCTGATAGGATCAGATGCCACAGTGGTACGGCTGCAGGGCAAATATCTACTCTAATTGAACATAATACATACAACCATAGGCTCAGAAATTCCTTAAGTAAGTCTTCAATAAAAATTTGTGTGTGTTTAACAACAAAGAAACAGCTAAAGTATCCACAGCAGCATTGTTTGTAATAGCAAAATTCTAAAAATAATTCAAATATCAACCATAACAGAATAGGTAAATTATATTGTAGTCACACAGTAAAATATAACACAGCAATGAGAATAAACTAATTGCAACAACAAAGATGAATTTTATACATAAAAGCCACAGTAAAAAAAAAAATCAGACAGGGCTAGAATGTCACTCAGTGGTACAGTGTTTGCCTGCTATGAGCAAGGCCCTGGGTTTGATCTCTAACACTGCTTGTCGTTGTTGTTGTTGTTGTTAGGTGCTGTGGAGTCAGGTCCAACTCATAGCGACCCTATGTACAATAGAATGAAATCCTTCCTGATGCTATGCCATGCACAGCACTATGTCAGTGCTTTTCTGCTATTCATTGGGTTTTCAGTTGGCTGACTGTTTCATTATTTCTTTAGGAGTGAGCTGCCAGGTCCTTCCTCCATTTTTGTGGTGCTGGGGATCAAACCCAGGGCCTCAGAGAGCACAAAGCAGCACTCTACCAACTGAGCTAAAAAGCAACTAGACAGAAAACTATATACTATATGATTGCATTTTAAAAATTAGAAAATCAGGTAGAACTAAGGTAAAGTGAGTGACTTCAGACACCTGGTTGCCCATGGTAGGTGTTGGCACTGATGAGCAGGAGAACCAGGGAGCTTCTGGTACACTGGCTCCACAGATGTACTCACCTGATAAACAACCATGGAGATGTACGTTTGTGGTCTGTCCACTTGATTTTTACCTTAATGTCTTAATATTTTTTAATTGCAATATTTTTTCAGCCTCATTTGCTTGTTGTTGTTGTTGTTAGGTGCTGTCGAGTCGGTATCCGACTCAGCGACCATCATAGGGTTTTCAATGGCTGACTGTTTCGGGATTGCCTTGGGAGTGAATTGCCAGGCCCTTCTCTCATTTTTGCGGTGCTGGGAATTGGACTCGGGACCTCAGAGACTGCAGCACAGTTCTCTACCAACTGAGCTAAATCCCAGCCTCCTCATTTGCTTAGAGGCTATAAAGAAGTTATCTCTTAACTATAAGAACACGATAGTGGGGCACTCTGCAAAACCAGTTCATCACCAGGGACTAGGTGGTCTGCTTTGTGACTTAATATGTCGAAGGTTGTTCCTTATGCTGATGGACAGAGGCAGGTCATAATAACAATATGTACTAGGGTACTAATAAAGGCAGCTCTGTTGCCCTTGCAGCAATGACTGAGGGGCCCTGATAGGAGAATGGACTACTGCTTGCAGCAACCACATCTTTATAATATTATTCAGTCCTTCTTTGGGAATAAATTTCACAAGTAACCTGAGGTCTCTCTGTCTTACAAATATTTGGGGGGAGTTTTAATATGATTAAACATATGCTTACAAAATGGGGAGGCTTTTAGGATTCCTTATATGATCCTGTGTAATACTAATAGTCACCATCAAGAAACATCACCCACCCTCCCCCCAAAGAGAGTAGCAATGGGTCTCAGAAAAGGAACTTGTCACTACAGTGTACACTCCATGAAGACAGGGGTCGTATTTGGCCTGCTCACCACTAGCCATTTTTAAAAAGTCTATAATCTGCGAATAAGCCAGATCAGAACCACAATCATTCAGATGCCCATTTTTGTCCAAAAGTCATTCACATCCTGAGACTGAAGAGTAAATTTTCCTTGACTCTTTTCTAGCCACTGAGAACCCCTCTGCACACCTGTTCACTTCATCTGACCCTTCTGTACCTTGCTTTCCTGTGCTTTCCTGTGATGCACAATTGTAATCTCAGCTCTGGGAAGGCAGAGGCAGAAAGCTGATCAGTTTAAGTCCAAGTGGGCTACATAGTGAATTCAAGGCCAGCCTGGGCTACACAGCAAGATTTTGTTAAAATAAATAAATAAATAAATAAATAAATAAATAAATAAATAATATATATATATTAATATATATAATATGTATATAATATAATATATATAATATATATAATAAATAAAATATATGTATATACACACACATATATAAACACACACATATGCATATATATACATATGTATATACACACAGACACACACATATACATACATACACACACATGCACATGTTTGCAGGTACACACACAAATAGTGAACAAGATGAGAAAGGAAATTAGGGCAACAATCCCTTTCACAATAGTACGCCAAAAAATTAAATATTTAGGAATTAATCTAACTAAAGACCCTGAAGATCTCTACAAGGAAAACTTCAAAACATTAAAGAAAGAAATTACAGAGGATACTAGAAGATGGAAGGACCTCCCCTGCTCACGGATTGGGATTATCAATATTGTAAAAATGGCTATATTACCAAAAGCAATTTACAGATTTAATGCAATCCCCATTAAAATTCCAATGACAGACTTTGCAGAAATAGAAAAAAATAATCCTAAAATTCATGTGGAAACACAAAAAACCACATATAGCCAAAACAATCTTAAGCTGCAAATACAGTACAGGTGGGATCACAATACCTGACTTCAAACTATACTACAGGACTATAACAGAGAAAAGATAGCCTCTTCAACAAATGGTGCTGGGAAAATTAGATATTCATTTGCATGAAGTTGAAATTGACCTGTATTTCTTAATTTGCACAAGAGTCAATTTAAAATATATAAGAGATCTCAACATAAAACCAGAAACCTTAAACCTACTAGAAGAAAAGATAGGAAACACTCCAAGACATAGGCATAGAAAAGTCTTTCCTTAACAAAACTTTAATCACCCAGAAAACAGCACCAACAATTGACAAATGGGATTACATGAAACTAAAAAGCTTCTGTACAGCAAAGGAAACAATCATCAAAGTTAAGGAAGAGCCCATTGAATTGGAAAAAAATCTTTGCATCCTACATATCTGACAGAGGACTAATTTCTAGAATATACAAAGAACTTAAGAAAGCAAATCCCAAGACAACAAATAACCCAATACATAAGTGTCCAAAGGAAATGAACAGACAGTTCTCAAATGAAGAAATTCATAGGGCTAAGAAACACATGAAAAAAATGCTCAACATCCCTACCCATTAGGGAAATGCAAATCAAAACAACACTGAGATACCATCTAACTCCAGTAAGAATGGCCAAGAACAACAAAATAAATAATAACAAATGCTGGCAAAGATGAGGAGAAAAAGGAACCCTTTTACAAAGCTGCCTCGATTGTAAATTAGTTCAACCACTTTGGAAATCAATATGGAGGTACCTTAGAAAATTAAGAATACAACTGCTGTATGACACAGCTATACTATTCCTGGGAATATACCCAAAGGGAGACAAGTTGTCATACCACAGACACATCTGCATCTCCATATTTAATGTGGCACTCTTCACAACTGCAATGCTATGGAACCAACCAAGACGTCCATCAACAGAAAAACGGATAAAATAATTGTGGCATATATATATACAATGGAGTATTACTCAGTAATAAAAATAAATAAAATAATGTCATTTGCACCAAAATGGATGGAACTGGAGAATATCATCTTAAGATAATGAATACAAGCTCAAAAACAGAAACACCATATGTTCTCACTCATATGTGGGAGCTAATATCTTACTTAAAGGAAGAAAAAATACACATAAATATATAAAAATGAACAATCAGTCTTAGCTAAGAAGGGAAAATATAAGCAAAGTAGAAAGAAGGGGGAGGGGACTAATGGAGAAGGGAAGGGTGTGGAAGCTGGAAAGGGGAGGGGAAATAATGCAAAGGGATAAAGGGGGGAGGATAATCTCAATGTAAATGATGCAACTTTATGAATATGTGGGAAAAAATAAGGGAATATAACTCATAATTGCATATGAGTTTTACTACATATTAATCAAAGGGTTCCATAAACTTTGTAAGCGGACGAGAGTATAGCCAAAAGTGATGTAAGAGTTCCACAATGGAAATAGCAATTGCCTTATTACTCTTGTGCCCCACCAACATTTACCAGTAAAGGGAAAACTATATCTATAGATAGATAGATAGATAGATATGAATCCACACACATATATATGTATATACATATACATAGACACACATATATATAATCAATATGAATACAGTTAGGTATTTTATGTTATTTGGAATTACTGTTCACTTTGTCCAGTGTACAATGGTATTATAACCATGTAAGAAACTGTGCTTATTAAGTGAAGCTATATGATAAAGCACTTAAGGTGAATTATGGTGATACTTAACTTTCATTAAATAAATCAGTAAACTCTGTGTGTATATGTATGCAAATGTGATGAGTATTAATTTAAATTAAGTGGTGGTAATGAAGATGTTTACTGTACTTTTATTTTCTGCATGTTTGAAAACTGTCACAATAAAGAGTTAAAAATGTAATTAAGAACCACAAATGGTCTATTAAATATATTCTTATTTGTTAGAAAATTTAAAGGTACAGTTTTTCAACTAGCTGGTTTCCAGAAACGCTTTTTGCCATTGCAGTTGTACTTTTTAATAATAGTCTGAATTGATAACATAATTATGGGAAATGCATACTTCTCCCAAAATATATATGGATACAACTTTCATGAAGGGCAGTCTGCCAGGAGCAATCAAAAGCCACCTTCTATTATAAACCCACTTTTAACATAATGATGCCACTTCTTGGGATTTCTCCTGGAAAATAATGCAAGGTACAAGGGTATTCATTATGAGCTTGGGGATGCAGCACATTTGGCACACTGCTGGCCTAGTATGTGCAAGGTTGGGGTTCAATCCCCAGCACCACAAAAAAAAGGAAGGGGACATTCGTTACAGTGTTGTTACAGCAGAAAAGCAGAGGCAACAACTAAATATACAATCATGGAGAAGGGTTAAATGAACTATGTTAAAACTACCATACACAAGGAATATCATACAGCATTAAACATTGTAGGGAGACAATTATAGGAAAAGGTGTTCATAATGCACTAGATGAGGGGAAAATTGATACAAAACAGTACTTCTCTCTCCTGCTAAAGAAAAATAATGTTATACATACACAGACACAGAGAGAGAGAGAGAAGGAAGGAGAGAGGAATACCTGTATCTACTATCCATGCTGAGATTAAGTTACTTTTCTTTATATATCTTTTATCTTCAATAATAATATAAACTGATTGATTATAAGAAAAGATTTTCAAAACAGGAATTAACTGTTTTCCTATGTTTGCCTATAGAAAATTTTAAAGTGTTTATCATGCTTTTGCTGACAGACTAATTCTAAAATTCAAGTACAAGTCCTTTTTACTCTGTAATATGTTCTACTTCTCTTACCTTACTCATTTCTCCAGCTTTGTTATCCTCCAAGTCAGAAATGTAGTTACTTTAGACCATACTTCTAAAGAGTACATATCACCTCCTTTCCTCCCCTTGAGCTACTGGTTCCCTTTTCTGTTCTTATTACTGACACTTCTCTGCACCCAGGATATATACATGGTGGTCATATTCATTCCCCACTCTCTTTCTCTCCTTCACTACAGAAGATCAGGCACTTTCATCAAACACCCCTTCAAAATGTCTCTAATTTGAAAGACCAAAAGCACTAAGTAGACACAAAACACATCTGTCAACACTGAGGTCAGAAATAAAATTGACGATGTAGACTTCAACTTCTGCATCTAGATAAAACCTTACCCACCACTTCTTAAAGAATAGCCTGCACAATTAACTCAAATGCCTCCACATGGGTTTTACATTAAGCCCTGCCCCACCAATCTAGTAGCAAGGCTCAAGAACCTATGCTCCAGGTCACCCAAGTTATTGGTCATTCCCTCCACACACCTCACATGACTTAGGCATCTTTCCATGCCAACACCTAACACTGTACCTATTATCTCATAGGCAATCAAAAAAACAATGGTGGAACTGATTTTACCTTTTCTCAAAAACATAAACTAAAAAGCCAGAAGTACACCCATTTCAGGCCTCCAGGAGCCCTCTTTCCTCATTTGTTCAAATCCACCAGCTCTTTGATTGCTAAAGCTGCCAATTCCCCTAACACCCATACACTTCTGGTGTGATGGGAACAGTGAAGTTCCCTTCCACCTCCCCTAACCTACAGAAGAATCCTGTCTTCCTAGTTTAGCAGAGAGGCAGTTGGGATATTTCACACAGAATTTTTATTAGGAAGAAAATCAAGTCCAGAAAACTTCAAAGGCAGAAAATCAGCACAGCAGCCAAGGTTACAAAAGGTGTACACATTCAACTAAGAAGGTGCAGCCTGGCAACCCCCAAAGCACCTCACTTCCCTTTCACTCCTTCACCACAATGCTGGGCCAGACTGTAAACTAGAGATTCTCAGTGTGCTGAGCTAAGGTAGACTTGTGATGGTTGCACGCTATCCAGGCCTAGTGAGGTCACCAGGACCTCTGCCAGATCCACAATCCTTTCTGCAAAGGGCTGATTCTCCTTTCTTCAGGTACTCCGTCCCCCTCCTCCCCTCAGACTCCAAGTCATACAAAATCCTCAGTCAGAAGTCAGGTAGTCCCTGCTACCCCAAGTTTCCTCTCTGGTCCCAAAGACTCCACCCCAGGCTTGAAGTCCAGGTACACAGAAATTTCACAAGGGGCTGTCCAGCGCTCTGCCCAGAACGTCTACCCTCTATGAGTCTACCCTGGCCAACACACTAGCCTGTCTGCGGGAGTGGACATAACAGCTAGCAAAGACACATCATTCCAAACTAGGACTTTGACAAAGCTCCACCAGCTTCCATGTGGCCTTGAAAGGTGGACGCAGCCTTACCTAGAGTCCTTCCGATGGGCTTTGGCAACAGATCAATGGGCACCAAAGCTGCACCATGTATGGAGACACCCTCTAAACTGTTCTCTTCTGTCAGAAGGATGCTCACAGTGCTTACCAGTTCAGAAAACTGACGTAACATGTCCTGAGTTCAAAGAATGATTATGACTTCAACAGCTCAAGTTAGTGAGCTTTTATCCATTGCTCTTGGCTCCTTGACAGCTTACCAGATGCTCTTCTCCAAGTGTGTTTCGGAAGTTTATCCTTAGCATCTTACATTAATAGACCTTAAATGTACTAAAACTCCTATGGGTCCTTTATACACTTCCTCCCAATCATGGTGGGCTCAACATGACCAGCAACAGACATTAGTTTAGAGAAAAAACCAAATATCTTTCTGTTTCTGGACTTTCGTCACCCCATATACTTTCCCATTTAGAATTTCTGTTCTGTATTGGCCCATCTGGGCTAAAAGCAAATTTTAAGGAGTCCTATTTTCTTATATATAATCCAAGCCTCCTTGGCCTATAGCCATGCCACCCTGGTCCCCGATTCTGTCAGATCTCTGAAGCTAAGCAGGGGTGGGGCTGGTTAGTCCTTGGATGGGAGACCACCTGGGAATACTGGGTGCTGTAGGCTAGGGAGAAGGAGCTGGTAGCCCACTTCTAAAACAATCAGCCATTGAAAAATCCAATGAATAGCAGAGAAGCACTGACATAGTGCTGGGCATGGCACAGTGTCAGAGAGTATTTTGTTGTTTTACACAGGGTCACTATTATCAGACCCAACTTGACAGCACCTAACAACAAATCTCCTTAGGAATTTACCCTTTCTTCCTTCTCTGAAAACTGTCCCTGTATTTAATCATTTTCTTTTGGACTCTCTATCCTCTGTTTGAATTGTTTATTTTCAAGCATTTGCTGAATCAATATGTAAAGCATATCAGGTGTTGACACCTTGGCATAAGTTACCTCATTGAATTTTCACAAGTGTTTCTGACTTTCTACTATGAAAGTGTTCAAACATACACAAAATAGAGAGAACAGTATAATAAGCCTAATATTCCACCATCCTTTATCAAAAGTTATGATACTGCCTGCTCAGTTTTCCCAACCCACCAAAATTGGATTAATTTAAAGCAAATTATAGGTATTACAACCTCACCTACAAATGCTTCAGGGTATATCTCTAAAAGATAGACTGTATATTTCTCATAATTAGATACTATTATGCAGCCTTAAAAATCAATTAATTACAATTCCTTAATGTGAAATATCCTGTTAGTGTTACATTATCTCATGTCCCAATTTTTTTTTCTCTCTTTTTGCAATGCTGGGTATCAAACCCAGGGCATCATTGGCCCTCATCGATAGGCAAGCATTCTACCACTAAGCTATCTCCCAGCCCTCAGTTCTTTATAATACTAACACAATTTTGATGACGACCCTGAGACACATAGAACTAGTGACTTTCTATATCCTAGTGGGTACACTTCCATTTCTTCTTTGATGTACCTTGATGCCTCTTTCCACTCAGCACAGCTACCTTTTCACAATGTTTAGGAAAGGCCTACATATTTTGTTTTTATTATCTATACAAAAGTGGCCTTTCCTTTGTTAAGTATGTTAATTTCAGCTGAATAATATAAAGGTGTTGCAGTGTTTGAGACCTGAGGTAGACTTTTACTATATCACTCATGTACTGTCTGGTACCACAGAGCAGAGGGAAGTATAAGAAACCAAAGAAAACCAGGTATGGTGGCTCATGTCTGTAATCCCAGCATTTGAGAGGCTGAGGCAGGAGAATCAATGCAAGTTGAAGGCCAGCATGGGTTACATAATGAGACTTTGTCTGTCTCTCCTCTCTTTCTCTCTCTCTCTCTCTCTCTCTCTCTCTCTCACACACACACACACACAGAGAGAGAGAGAGAGAGAGAGAGAGAGAAACTAATAAGCTTGTGCTCTGGTATCTATGACCATTCAGTCTGTGTCCTCCTCATAGGTACCACAATCGTGAAACGATGATGGTTGTGAAGATAGGCTGTTTCTACCAAGGAGAGACAGAAGAGCCCCCTCTGGGAGAATGGAGGATTATCAGGATATTTACAAAGAGCTTTAAACTTCTTAAAAGAAGAAATGTTATCCTCATCTTTCAGAGGTCTACCGTGGAGAGGTAAATGAGTTGCAAGCCTAAATCCCCCAACAGCTCCTTTCCAATACTTGATGCCATGTGAGATGAAAACTAAAAGACAAACCATGTTGCCACCACAAACAACTGCCTACATGATTTCTGTACATTTTTAAAAATCAACCTGTAAATGATCTCTTTCATAAATCCCACATAAAGATAGTTCTGGGGATTTCTTTTAATTTAACAATGAAATAAAGAGCTATTTGAAATAATCTTTCAAAGTTATAGAACATAAACCAAGTAAGAAATGAAATAGATTCCTTTATACTGACCTTCAAAAATATTGTTCTAAGCTCAGTTGGATCTGCTCTCTTGGTTAAAGCCACCTATAAATAAACAAAAAAGTGTTTATATTATTAGAACAAAGCTGAGAAATCAAGCTAGCAGGCTGAAGGAAAATAAACTTTAAGTTGGAAATTAGTGAATTTCATTTTTGTACATAAAGCACCAAATTGCCCCACTGCATAAACTAGTCTCTAGATTTTAAATAAGACTCTGTAAGTGGCTTCCAGAATAATAACATTTTGTGCAAGAAACCAGTAGTTTAAGCTTTTAATATTTAGTGTTTAATGTATATTGTTTCTTAAAAAAGAAGAAGAAAAAACAAAGAAAAGTTGAAACAGATTTGTAAACACCTGGCATTTTTTAACTATACCCGAGGGTAATTCAAACTCTTTCACAGGGGAATATTAAATATTAAAATACAACCTGTTTGCTAACTGTGAAAGGGAACATATTTCTTAAAGAAGCAGTGAACTACGCAAATCACATTAAGGAACCAAAGGGAATTACTTCCCACAGTTCCACCATGAACAGTCATGTATACCTAGCTACCTGGGCATGCAAAGGAACTTCTCCTCCTCTCCCAATTTTTAATTTAATAAATCAGAAGTCTCCAAATGCATGACTATTATTCTCCACACTCTAGAAATATGAGGATTGTGGTTACCTTCCATGAGTAAAATTTGACAGATTAGCTCAGAATAGGTGTTGTGCTTAATTCTCCAGGCCACAAAGTCCAAAAACATCACTGGGGAAAAAGCAAGACAAACTTGAACATGACTGCCCCAGGTCAACACAAAAGGGCCCTTATGTAGAACCAAACAGTGGGCTTATTCAGTGTCCCATCACCCGATCCTGCTGGCAAAAATCATCATGAGACTGAATCCTCACCAAGCACAGCATTGCCCCATGATACAGCCAAGGAGGGGTTCCTGGAACCACCCCAACACTGGAGCCATGTCGATATCCATGGGGAGATTTATGCAAATTGTTCTAAATCCCTTCTGTGTGCTTGCAAAGGCTCTTCTGACATCTTTGGACAATGGGTTCTCTGTCTCCAAATATGGAACTGCCAGAGCTCCTTGGCCTGCCACTGTCAGGAATAATTTTATTAACTAGTCACAGGAATGGGAGAGGTAGTCTTTCTGAGACCTGTTGGTTGGTCACCTTGTTTCCCAAAGTAAGACTGATAACTCTTTTCACTTCAGCTGAGTGCCTGAAACCACCAATGCTATTTTTACTCCAAAAATTTATAATCTTTTCTTAATTAGTGTTCATTGCTATTCAATAAAGGGGGGGGAAGGCTGCTACCCAGTTTAACCAAGAGTAATGATACTGCCCATCTGAAAGTTTCAGAAGAGGATTCCCGCCTGTCGGGATTCTATTCTAAGAAAGGCATGATGGAACCAACACTCCTGGAGAAGATGTCATAAAAATGACTTTGCCCTCCACCGTTAGAGCAGAGAAACACCCTCCCTGCATTGTAAGAGTTCCACACCTTATAACAATCTGTAAGTGCTAAGTTCTTGTTCATTTTCCTTTATAAAACAAAGGAAATTTTTCACAAAAATCAACTAGGCTTGCTCTATCTGAATACCACATCATTTCACAACTACTTAGTAGATGCACTTCCAAAGACCTTAGCTGGGCAATGCCATCTCAGAGTGAACGTCCCTGTCCTACCTTCCCACAGTACACTCCGCCTACTGGTTCCAAAATACATTCAGGGCTCCCCACCAGAACTATGCCTTTGTGAGAAAAAAAAAAAAAAAAAAAAAGAGGGGGCCTTGGGTCTAGGGCACAGGAGGACACAAACTAAAACAATCCATACACTGCGCAATACTTACAAGTCATGTCACCCAGGATGTATAGAACACTTCATAGTTTTCCAAGCATCATGGTGACCACTTTGGATCCTCACTGCAAAACTGAACCTTTGAGTACATGTTACTCTTATTTTATAGAAAAGGAAACCAAGGTTCAGAAAACTACAGCCCAGGGTAACTCATGCCCTTTCAAAGGGGAATATGAAATATTATAATACAAAATACTGAGTATTAAAATACAAAAGTCAGACGAAGAGCCAATCTATGCCCACATTTCCAAGTGTTTTCTAAGTATTCAGGTCCCAGATCTTCCACCTCCTACTGTGTAGCTTTGACATGATCCTAACTTATGTTAATTGGGAACATCATACACCACATGCATAGCAATCAAGATTCTCCCAGTTTCTCCTGACACCACCAGTTTGTAGCATCCATCTGGTTCTGTAATTAAGAATGTGGCTTTAGTGTCAGGCCATCCTTGCATGGGGCTGTGTGACTTTGCTGTCAGATCTAGGAAGCTAAGCAGGGTCGGGCCTGATTAGTACTTGGATGGGAGACCACCTGGGAACATCAGGTGCTGTAGGCTTGGGAGAAGGATCTGGCAACCCACTCCCAAAAAACAATCAGCTACTGAAAACCCTATGAATAGTAGGGAAGCACTGACAATAGTGTTTTGCCTGTTGTACATAGGGTCACTATGAGTCACGTACTGACTCAAGGGCACCTAACAGTCACAACATCATTATTTGTATCATTTATCCAAAGGTGTTGATATTCTGTCATGCTTTCTCCTAAAAAAATCTAAATGATGAGTTACCTGCTTCATTCCTTGTTGTTGTTGTTGTTAGGTGCCATCGAGTCGGTATCTGACTCATAGCAACCCTTATAGGGTTTTCAATGGCTGACTGTTTCAGGATTGGGTTGGGAGTGGATTGCCAGGTCCTTCTCCCATTTTTGCGGTGCTGGGAATTGAACTCGGGACCTCAGAGACTGCAGCACAGCGCTCTACGAACTGAGCTAAATCCCAGCCCCACTTCATTCCTTAGAGCACCAAAACTAGGAAAGGGGAAGCAAGCTCATGGTCCTCAAACATGCACCAAACAACTAAACATTGAGGCCCTCCTAACTCATCATCCCTTCTGCTTTTCTAGCTCTATCTAATGCTGCCTTCTGAAAATAGACCCAAAGTTCCAGGTACAGTAAACAGTTAATGATCACTATGGAATTTCTTTGAGGCCCACTGATATGTATTATTTATTTTGGGGATCACTCTATTTTGAGGATAGATAACTATAATATAGTATGGGACGGATTCTGAAAAATCATTACCAGCCTCCTGGGGCTCACCTCTGTATTAATTCCATCTATTGCCCACTTGTCAAATGCTGTGTGGCTATTCAGAATTTTCATTTCTACTTCTACATCCTATAATTATCTTCTTGATTTGTGTCATCTGTAGTAAGGGAGGAGCACTTACAAAGTTTCGCTAACAACAATGTAAAGTTACAACACAAAGAGCCAGTATTCAGAAGGTGTACGGAGATGGATTCTACCTGGTAGCCAAACCAATGCCCAAGAACTTCTATAAGCCGGGAAGAGGGAGCCACAGAAATGTAGCCATCCTTTTCAGTCAATTCAGAACAGCTGTTCAGCATATTACACATCATGTGAGCCTGGAATTACTAAACTTAGTGTATTCTTCGGCTTCAGAAGATTCATCAAACTGTAGATTGTTTCCAGAAGGCTGATTTTTACTATGCATGTGTGTGTATGTATACACATACACACACACACACACACACACACACACACATCACTCTTTTAATTCCTCATTTTAAATCACTATTCTCACTATTATCTTATACTTTTTGCATTTCTAAGAATAGATTCCACATTAAAACAATTTTCATTTTGTTTTAAATCAAGTAACTGGCTCTCAAACTAAGAAGTAAATCACTAAGAAGGAAAAGAGTTCTTTGCAAATGACTATGAAATATCGTTTGGTATTTAAATCAACATAATAGAGAATTTTAAACTCAGATAATATTATATAGCTATTCTAAACTTAGGCAAAAAAGAGATGAGGGCTCTATAACAGCAGCAAAAACTCTATGCATTAATGTTTCTTTCATATATCAGGAAAAGTCTATCATTATTTAACTTCAGATTGGAAATTTCAGGTCAGTTCCATCAATTTCTGTTCCACAGTGTAACACCTGAAGATCTCTAAATATTTAAAGCTTTTTGGCAAGATAAACACTAGCTATACCCATATGAACATATGAGTATCTGCAAAATACAAACAAGTGAGGTACCTCTTAGAAATTAAAGACACACACACCAAAAATCATAATTTCAAGCATGACAAGAACCAGATAGGTATTTTTCAGGACAAATAAAATTCACTGTCATTCTAATGAGTTAGAGCAGCCAAACACAGCCATTTGCTGGGAAAGATATTTCTATGTGTAGGAATTTTTTTTAATTGGCTTTCTTATCCTGGGATCAAGCCAGAGTACCAAGCTCATTACATTAACAAATCACAGTGGCACTGAATACTGCACTAAAAATAGGTGTTAGGTATAACAGAGGGCAGTGAGGAAGAACATAAGAAAGACCACAGGAAATAAAGGCACTCATTTGATGAATGAAATACAAAACAAACAAACAAACAAACAAAAGAAAAACAAGGCTCTTGTCTTAAACTGAGATAACTCAGGAGATGTGAGAAGATGACCTAGATCTCCTCTTCTTATTCCTCGTATCATCCCAGCCCCAGCAAAGAACAGAGAACAGGGAATACAGTAGACGATCCTTAAATGAAGATTAAAGAGTCATCCAGGTAGGTAATAAATTAGATATTTACAATGAAAATAGGTAGTAGCTCCCTTCAGATCAGTGATTCTAGACCTAGCTATTCCCACGTAAATAGATAATCAATAGTATTGGCAAAACATAAACAAGCTAGGTACAACTTAGAAATTTAAAAAAATGGCAAAAATCACATCAATAACTGGTTTTGTTTTGTTTTGTTTCTTAAAGGAGACAGAGGAGGGGACAACATGACAAGAAAAACCAGAAGGACATCTTTCAGGACAAATAAATTCAATCTCATTCTAATAAAGTTAGAGCAGCCAAAAGAGGTTTGTTGGGAAAGATACTCCTACATGTAGTAAGTATAGTGCCTAGACCATCAGCACCAGTATCACCTAGGAACTTTTAAAAATGTAAATTCTCACACCCCAGCCCAGACCTACAGAATCAGAAACTCTGGGAATGAGTCTTAGCAGTCTTCATTTAACAAGCCCTGAAGGTGGTCAAGACACATTTACAGTTTAAGAAGCATAGCGTTAGCTAATGTCCAGTTCTAAACTGCTCATCAGAAATTAGGCACTCAGTCCCAGCTGCACATTCAGGGGCTATAACATTGTCTGAGAGCCAAAGCCATGCCAATGGCACATGGATGCAGAAACTCAAATGGGTATCTTTCCCCCTCTCCCACAAGATTACAATGTGTGGGTAAGCGAAGAATAACTGGCTTAGAACCCAAGATCACAGCCTCCACTGCTATGTAACCAACTAAGTGCTCAGCACTTCAGCAATATTTCCTCAGTCCCTTTCCCAAACCTGTAAAATCTATAAACAAAGATAAGCTTGCCCAGAAAATTCCATGTCATGATTGTTGTTGTTGTTGTTAGGTGCCGTAGAGTCGGTATCCGATTCATAGCGACCCTTATAGGGTTTTCAATGGCTGAGTGCTTCGGGATTGCCTTGGGAGTGGATTGCCAGGCCCTTCTCCCATTTTTGTGGTGCTGGGAGTTGAACTCGGGACCTCAGAGACTGCAGTGCAGCGCTCTACCCACTGAGCTAAATCCCAGCCCCATGTCATGATTATTTACCTTAAATATAAGATGAAAAGCCAGAAGAGGAAGCTCATCAAAAGTAGGCTACCATGTGTATGTGGGTAGGCAAGCATGCGGTGACAAGAATAAAGAAGAAACGGGAAGAAAACGTTCTGTATAGTCTTTTATATCTGAGGAACCAAGTGTAAGAGGACCTAAATCTCAATGAAAGGTGTTTTTGGATGTCACCCAACAACTTAGCAGCTGAAGCCCACCCTTCTCCATTTCCTCCTCCTTCCTGCACTGCAGAAATTGGATCGCTACAACTATACTTCCCAGACTCCCTTGCAGCTATGTGGCCTAGATGTCAGCAATCAGATGAAGTGGGAATAGATTTGGAAGCTGGGAACCACACTGATTCTGCTGCTTCTGCCAGCAGACACCACTGTTAGAAGTGTCTGGTTTTCTTCTGGCACCATCCTGCCCTCCCACATCAGTGGCAGGATGGCCCTGAAACAACCCCCACTTGGCAGATGGTATCCTGACTGCACAAGAGGTCACTACTCCCTTGGTGGCATGCTCTGCTGTAAGGCTCTGGTAGTCATTCCTGAAAGCACAACCTCAAGTCTGTTTCTTCGCCTTCCCAACAAATTCTGTAAGCCATTTAATACCCTGTAATAAATCTCCCTCTGCTTAAACCAGCTAGAGTAGATTCTGTTCTCTGCAAGTGAACCTTGACTGATACAATCAGCAATTGCAAAAGAAAATCTGGAATTCTCTAAAACCACACAGTTACCATTAACTTGAGGGAAGAAAGAGGTGTCTCATCAAATTTAAGAAAATTATTTTTTATTGAAACCACTGAGTCACTCATCCTTTATTCTAGTTCCCCTAAGTTCTAATAAATAAACAGCAGTCATTATACAAAAAGTTACTGAAATATAAACTAGTATACAGACAAGATGCCATGTTAAGCATTCTTCAAACCACAATGTTTCTGGGTAATCAACCCTCAAAAGTTCATATCACTCAACAGTTGACTTATAAAGCATCAGACACCACAAATGTTAACCCGGTGGGCAATTACACAAGCAGGTCATTTCAGGGGTGCTGGAGATGTTTATCACAACAGTTCAGTAGGCTGTGACATATGTTGGCTTTAACTTTGTTCTGTTTTAGACAAACATTAAACAACTGTAAAACCATCATTAAAAGTCTGATATTAAGAAGCAGAGCATAAAAGTTAAGAAATGAATGGCGGTATTTCAGCTGAGGATTCTGTTTTGCAAAAAAAGCTTTAAACGTACTAGTTTTAGATTCTACTACTATTATCATTAATCCAAAGCTAACATTCTAGCAAATGTTCCCAAGCATAAAAAACTAACAAGACACATTATGAATCTTCTCTAAACTAGACATTTTTCTGTTTATATTCTCAACTCCTTACAGGGACACTGGAAGACGCTTGCTCACACTGCTATCAGCAGACAACAACAGCTTTACGGAAGGACTTGAGGCCCAGCTGTGCAAGATGACTCTTGTTAAGTCAGTCAACATCTCTAAGTTTCAGATTCTTCATTTATACAATGAGCAAAACGATAATAAAATCTACTTATCTCTTTCATAAGGTTATCCAACAACAAATTTGAATGAAAAAAGTACCCTATAAATCTTAAACTCATGTTAGTAGTGATTAATATTAGCTACTATTAAAAAAAAAAAACAGTAAGCTGGTAACAAGAGTACATGACATTCTAACTCCAAATACAAATGGAAGGCAGGAGATCCAATATTCACTGAGCTTGGAACTCGGGAACAAAGGATGACAAGCTAAGATGAAAATCAGTTTATAAAAATGCTATGGTGATGATCATCTCTTCATGAAAAAAGCAGGAGAATCAAAGCTGGGTGCCATGGACATGCTCATAATCCTCACTACTTCAGAAGCTGAGGTAAGAGGATCATAAGTTCAAGGCCAGAGGCAGCCTGAGCAACTTAGGAAGACCCCATCTCGAAAATAAACAAGTTAAATAAAAAAAAAATTTTTTACAAAGGGCTAGGGTGCAGCTCAGTCATGGAGTGCTTGTCAAACATGTATAGGGCCCTGGGTTCCACTCCCTGGTACTGCAAAAAAAGAGAGACAGACAGACAGAAAGAAAGACACACAGAGAGAAAGAAACTGGAAAATCAGCCAAAGCCAAAGTGTCACCAAAGATACCCAAAACACGCCAGAGTAGCTTGGCAAGAAATCCACCTTAGATCCCACAGTAAAAGCAGGCCACCTTAGCTGCCTATCAGGTAAGTTGAAACAAAAACCCCATATACATGTTGTTGTCCTCTTCCTAATCAAAATCTCACAGGTGAGCATGATTGGCAGTGCCGGGGTCACTTGCTTGTGCCTTGCCTGCAAGGAAAGACGGGACTTGAGCTCTGACTCCTGCACTGGGTGAGGCAAGCCTGCTAATGCGGAGCTTTCCTCCAACACAGAAAAGCTGGGAAAGGATGATGGGTTTCTGGAACTAGCAAAATGAAACTGAGTAGGAAGAGTCCCTAGGCACACACCTGTGTAATTGCCCTTTCATTCCAAACAACCCTTGAAGCAGGTGGAATTCTTTTCCTCTACCACTGAGAAAACTGCAGGTCAAAAACAGGTTGATCTGTCCCAGGGCCATGCCCCAGGTGGCCAGGTGGCCTTAGACCAAGTTTCCCAACCTTTCTTGTAGGGTCCAGTGAGTATTTTGGTTAAAATGTCCAGTGCATTGTAGGATGTTTAGCAGCCTCCTTACCTTCTACCTAGAGATGCCAGTTGCAATCTACCCACCTCAGCTGTGACTGCCAAAAAAAAAAAAAAAAAAAAAAAAAAAGCTCCAGACCTTGCTAAATATTCCCTAGGGGGAAAATATCTACTCCACCCCCAGTAGTGCACTACTGGCTCACTTCCACAATACCATCACCTACAGGAAGATTGCCATGTTCCAGGCCGCCTAGTACCAGGCACTAAGGACACAAGACCAAATAAAAAAGAAACCAGCCCCAAGAGGGAATGATACACCTCCCAACAAATGGTTGGTGCCGAGTGTACGAAGATACATGCTATCACAAGGCACAGTGGTAACAGAACTAAGGATTATAATTCTGCTGATGTCTTGGAACTGGATCATTAATAAATTAGTTATACCAACAATAACTAGCTAACTTTTATCAGCCTGCAGCCATACCACTGTGGCATCTGATCCTGTCAGATCTCAGAAGCTAAGCAGGGTGGACATGGTTAGTACTTGGATGGGAGACCACTGGGGAACACCAGGTGCTGCAGACTTGGGAGGAGGACCCAGCAGCTCATTCTCAAAACACAACCAGCCATTGAAAACCCTATGCATAGCAGAGAAGCACTAACAATAGTGTTTTGCCTGTTGTACATAGGGTTGCTATGAGTCAGACACCAATTCCATGGCACCTAACAACAAGAACTTTTACTGGGCCCTTAACTCTATGACAGGCCTAGTGCTAAAGGTGTTGAAGCATCACTTAAACTCTTCAAGGTGAAGAGTCATTAATATCCCCCATTCTTCAGATAAGGAAGCTGAGGTATTTCAGTGTCTTAAAAGCTTAAGAAAGTGAAGAAAAAATTGAAGCCTCGAGTGGCAGTAGTAAAAGATTCTACAGGGAAAATATTAAATGATGCATCAAAAGAAGATGGGAAGAATACACAGAGTCACTATACAAGAAAGAATAGGTAGATGACCAACCATTCTAAGAGGTTGCCTATGAAGAGGAACCAATGGTGTTGAAAGACAAAGTGGAAGCTGCCTTGAAAGAACTGGCGAAACACAAAGCTCCAGGAATTGATGGGATACCAATAGAGATGTTTCAACAAACAGAGGCAGCACTGGAGGTGTTAACACGTTTATGCCAACAGATTTGGAAAACTGCTACTTGGCCAACTGACTGGAAGAGATCCATATTTGTGCCTATTCCCAAAAAAGGGGATCCAACTGAATGTGCAAACTATCGGACAATATCATTAATATCACACACCAGCAAAATTCTACTAAAGATCATTCAGAAGCGTCTGCAGCAGTATATAGACAGGGAATTACCGGAAAATTAAGCGGGATTCAGAAGAGGATGGGGAACCAGGGACATCATTGCTGATGTCAGGTGGATATTAGCTGAAAGCAGAGAATATCAAAAAGATGTCTATCTATGTTTTATTGACTATGCAAAAGCATTTGATTGTGTGGATCACAACAAATTATGGATAACTCTTTGGAAAATGGGACTACCAGAACACCTAATTGTGCTCATGAGAAATCTGTATATGAACCAGGAGGCAGTTGTTCGAATAGAACAAGGAAACACTGAGTGGTTTAAAGTTGAGAAAGGTGTGCATCAGGGCTGTATACTTTCACCCTATCTCTTCAATTTATACGCTGAGCAAATAATCCGAGAAGCTGGACTTTATGAGGAAGAACGTGGCATCAAGATTGGAGGAAGACTCATTAACAACCTGCGTTATG
>VMDO01022054.1:0-26275 GCA_007922755.1 Pedetes capensis
TTTAAATTATGGAATGCATGACAGACTTTGAACGGATTCATAGTTTTGAAAAGATAGAACTAAAAACTAACATTTCAAAATCTAACTGAATTTTAAAGAGTATCTTGGATCCTTGGTACTGAATTAAAATATATTACATATTTTTAATAGCATGGTATCTGGATTATTAATCCCTTAGGGGTAAAGTTTTTTTTTTTAAACAAAATTCTATTACACATTTACATTAATATTGTTGTTGTTGTTGTTGTTGTTGTTGGGTGCTGTCGAGTCGGTATCCGACTCATAGCGACCCTCTGTACAACAGGGGAAACACTATTGTCAGTGCTCTCTGCTGCTCATAGGGTTTTCAATGGCAGATTGATTTTTGGGAGGGGATTGCCAGGTCCTTCTCCCAAGCCTACAGCTTCTGGTGTTCCCAGGCAGTCTCTCATCCAGGTACTAACCAGGCCCGACCCTGCTTAGCTTCCGAGATCTGACAGGATCGGATGCCACAGGGCTACAGCTGCAGGCATTGTTGTTGTTAGGTGTCCTCAAGTCAGTATCTATCTCATAGTGACCTATGAACAACAAGCGAAACTGTTTTCAGTGCTTCTCTGCTATTCATAGGGTTTCTAGTGGCAGATTAATTTTTGGGAGTGGGTTGCTGGGTCCTTCTCCCAAGCCTACAGCACCTGGTGCTCCCATGCGGTCTCCCATCCAAGTACTAACCAGGCCCAACCCTGCCTAGCTGCCGAGATCTGAAATGATCGGATGCCACAGTGCTATGGCTGCAGGCACATTAATATTACTAACTCATAAATACTCATCTATAGTGGTGTGAGCAAAGTGGTTTCTGTTAAGGCTCTAATATAGACTTGGAAGAGTGCTTTCACCAATTGGCACTCCCAATTTAGATACCAAACCTGAAATTTAGAGAAAAGGGAAATGAAACTACCAAGAGTATGTGGTAAAGCATTTAGAGTTAAAGCATAAGGTGAAGTACCTGAACAAACTGAGGCCTTTTCAGACATAGATTTTTTTTTTCAAGAATGTATTTCACCTTTGTAGTAGAGAGGTGAAGACATGAGAAGCATCTAAGTTTATATGGAAAGAAAGCCTATTGATGTTGCTCTCTTATATTCTCACCTTTTTTCTAGTAGTAATACACTTCCATTTTTCACTGTCCAGACAATTAAGCAACAATAACCTTTTAATGTGACAAAATGAGAAAGAAATGTCTTTTACTTACACAGAACAATGTTCCCCACAGAACCAATAGTTAAGCATTTTAGAGTATTTACTTATTACTATTATTATTATTATTATTATTATTATTATCATCATCATCATCATCATCATCATCATCATCATCATCATCATCATTTTCCGTACTGGGGGTTGAACCCAGGGCCTCGCACTTGCATGCTTTGCAAGTGCTGGACCACTGAGCTGCACACCCAGCCCATTTTTTTGTTTGTCTGTTTTGTTTTACTTTTTGAGACAATGTCTCGCTAAATTACACAGACTGCCTCTGGTCTCAAACTTGCGATTCTCCTGCCTCTACCTCCCAAGTCACTGGGGTTATAGATGTGTACCACCATGCCCAGCTAGAGTATTTATTTATTTTTAATTAACATATAATCAACTGGTGTTCTACTGCACAGGATGACTATAGGTAACAATAATGTACTGCCTATTTCAGTCATAGTACCCTGGAATTACAACAACCCTGGAATTGATCCTGTCTAATCTTGGAAGGTAAGCAGAATGGGCCTGGTTAGTCCTTCAATGGGAGACTGTGGAGGAATACCAGATGCTGCCAGCCGGGAAGAAGAAGGACCTGGCAATCTATTCTGGAAACAGCCATGGAAGACCATCTTAAATGAACAAACACAAGCTCAAAAGGGGAACTACCATATATTCCTACTCATATGTGGGAGCTGAATCTTAAAGTAAGAAAAAAGTCCTATACATAAATTGATATATAAAAATGCACAATTAAACTTAGTGAAGAAGGGGCAGCATAATGAGTAGAAAGAAGAAGGGAGGGAACTAGCAGAGGTAAGCAAAGATTTTGGGAGGTGGGATGGGGAGGAGAAACAATTTAGAGGGATATAGGGGGAGAGGATGATCTCAATGTAAATGATCCAACTTCATGAGTATATTGGAAGAATAGGGGAACAGAACCATGATATTCATATGAGTTTTACTACATATTAGTCAAAAGGTTTCACAAACATTGTAAGTAGATAAAAATGTAACCAAAAGTGAAATAATAGTTGCATAATGGGAAAAGCCAATGCTGTATAACTGTATCCCACCAACATTTACCAGTAAAGGGAGAAAGAAAATAAAAGAAAAGAAGAAAAGAAAATACTATGAATAGCAGAGAACTGACAATAGTGCCTGTAGAATGTTTCTGACTGTTGTGCATAAGGTTGCTGTGAGTTGGACCCGTATCGACAGCACCTAACAACAACAAAAAATAGTCTTTAGAAAGTGTTTGCCACAAAAAAATAAACATTTGAGGTGATAGATGTGCTAATTACCAGACTTTTTTTAGTGCAATACAATGAGTTTCATTACAGCATTTCCATACAATTATACCATGCACTTTACTCATATTTGCTCCTGACTATAACATATGTTGTTCCCACCCCCTCTGTTTCCTTCCCCTCTTCATATATATCCCCTTATACTGTCCAATCTTACATATATTGTTGTTGATAAGTGCTGTGAAGTCAGGTTCTGACTCATAGCGAACCTCATACAGTCTTCAATGGTTGATTATTTTGGGAGTGCCCTGGCAGTGGATTACAATGTCCATATATGTATATCTATATATACACACACCATATATATATATATATATATATATATATATATATATATATATATATATTTCTCCTTTCTGAAATATATCTAGCATCCACATATGAAAGAAACATGCAGTATTTTTCTGAATCTGGCTTATTTGGTTTAAGATATTGATCTCTAGTTCTATTTATCTTTTCCAGAAAAATGATTTTATTCTTCTTTATGGCTGAATAAGATTCCATTATGTCTGTACACCACATTTTTTATCCATTCATCACTTTTTGGATATTTAGGCTTATTTTAGCATTTAATTCATTTCTTAAGCTACATGAGATAAAGAAAATAGTAATAAGAAAACATGTAATATATCAAATTGATAAGCATAGAATTGTTCTAGTCATTTTTCTCCTTTTAAAGTTCATGGTACTCATAGAGTTGACAACTATTCAATTTATAATTCTTGTATGTTACATCTGCTCTCGTTCCAAACTATTGAAATCTAACTGTTGCTTCCATTACTCTATAATCCTTGACTCCATTCATGTTACAAATAAGACCTTTACCAATGCTTATTTGGGGTCACTGACCAGTGTCCTTTAGGAGATATTTAATATAGTGAACATACTCCGTTCTCTTTGATTCTGATTTCAAAATCATGTGAATTTGTCCTGCTTTTCTGGGCCTTCTTTTCAGACATCTTTGCACATTACTTTTATTTAACTGCACACTTTAGAGTTCCTCATTCTTAGTCTTCAATCATCTGTTATTGTGATCCAGATGATGAATTTTATTCTCATGATAATAAATTTTACTTGTAACAAATTATTAAAAAATTTATCCATGCAACTACATTGCATAGACTCACATTCAAATATCCAAATTACTGTGTTCAACTACAACTATAAAGTTAGCCTATCAAAAAAACTACCCTCTACGTAAATAAATGTCTATAAAAATAAATAGATCATTCTCAATGCACTTTCTCTTTTTTCTCATTTAAAAATTAACACAAATCCATACCGAGCACTTTGCTCCATCTCATGACCACTGCACATCTGCTATGAGGATCACAGCTGTAATCTGCTAATCTGTGATGTTAGAGTTTTATTTCTATGGAATTATCTGATCACATGGACTATGATTCTTTTAAAAATAGAAAACTTCTCATTATTTTTGCCTATGTTTTTATTTCTGTCTATTGTGCTTCAAACATAATTGAAGTAAATTAAAGCAAGCCCTTTAGTATTCTACCTTACATTTTACAAGATTGTGTCTATCTTCTGTTAGCCTCACACTCGGTCATATACTCCAAAAGAGTTGCCTTAATTTTCTCATGAGTACCATACCCTGTAATTCTTCATATAATTAGCACAGGCTGTATGCTCTGTCCTTAATATCCTCAATGCACTTAATACTTGGTTAAGCATCTTCAATTAAATATCACTCTTTCCGGACTGCCTTCCCTGAACCACTCTCACTAAATTTGGTGCCTATTAGACTCATTCATAGAACCCTATTTTCCCTTTAACACTAATGATTTGTAAATATAAATATGATATTTTTTGATTGCTCATTTTTTATTTAATATGCTTACTTTGTCATGACATCACAGGAAGCTGACTGGTATGAAGGATATCATGATAAGTTATCTTTCTAATATTTCTTCATTCTTATCTGCTCTTCCTTGTGCATTAATGACATATAAATTGATTTACAAAATTATGACAATTATCAAATCTGACAGTAAAATATCTCAAAGCATGTGTGTTTATTATCCTATTTAGTCTCTTTTCTATATTTTCTTCTCTTTCTAGGCAGCCTGACATTGTAACTGCAGGATTTATCTTTAATCCA
The DNA here is from genome assembly GCA_007922755.1 of Pedetes capensis. Classification (NCBI taxonomy): domain Eukaryota; kingdom Metazoa; phylum Chordata; class Mammalia; order Rodentia; family Pedetidae; genus Pedetes; species Pedetes capensis. Next base: position 4,651 of record VMDO01022054.1, read on the forward strand.
TATTACTCTCTGGTATCATCATGGCTCCCAAAAGGGCCTCTATGCACAGGAGTGACTGAGGCTGTGTAAGTGAACCTTTTCCTGGCCTCAATTAAAGCTCTCATTTTTGCTTCCACAATCTCAGCCAGTTTTCAGGGAACGCATGATAGAACTAATTGTCCAAGTTATTATTGTATGATGTGCAGTTTCTGAGCCCCAAAAGAAATAAAGTCGTTTATAGCAAAGCAGACACTGATCCATAAAAAATTTCTCTATCCTAAATGTTTCTAGTTATATATTGTAAAAATAAGAAGTTTAGGGTTTTAGTTTGGTTGTTTCTTTTATCAAAGAGCCTCCATAATCATAGGGCATTCTTAGGTCTACACTAAGAATATTGACAGAGATTTTTAAATTAAAAAGGCAGACTGATTTTGTCTTAATGTCTTCTCTCTTACAATGTTCTTTCCCAAACATGAGGAATATTTATCCACCTCCCAGCCCTCTACCTCTCTGTAAGGGTGGTAGAGATGACCAGGTGTGTAGACATTCCTAAAATGCAAGTCATTTAAAAATAATGCATTTGTCTGAAGAGATCTCTAATGGAGAGCCACGAAAGCACATTTTATTACTTCAGGTGTTCTAAAAATCTTTGTTTTATGATATGTTTCTCTTTAGATCTTATATATATCTCCCTCCCTCTTTAAAAAAAAAAAGTTTGTTTTCCTTTCCAAAGCACCACTCATTATCCTTTTACATCTAAGTTAAATGATCTAACTGATCTGACAAATTTCAGGCTCTTTCAGTCCAGGACAACACTAACAAATTCAAACAAACAAACAAAAACAAACTACAGCTCCTAGTTACTTACTCCTGAATATTTGAATTTGCAACAGCATTAAGTACAACATTTGGCTTTCAAAATCTGCTAAAGAGGAGACTATTCACGTGATTAAGAAGTATATGGGCTATCTCTGTATCTTCTGTTCAATATTGCTTTGAACCAAATAGGGCTTCAAAAATAAAGTCTAAAAATTATTTGGAATCCTAATAAATATGTGACCCATGCTTTAAAAACAACTATCATCAACAACAACAATCAAAAACTTGGAAGAGGTTAAGCATAATACAGTACTTTGTTTCTGTAGGAGTCAGTTACACTGATAATGATTCCTGATGTTAGACTACCCAGAAACTTCTCTTTACTGACTTTTTTGCAAGTACATCATAAGGTTATGGAATTTGTTCAGAATGACAGCTGCAAAAGAGGTATGTTAGCCAGCCTGGTGTCTGTGGTGCATGCATTTAATCCCAGAGACACAGGAGGCAGAAGGATCACAAGTTTGACCAGAGGCAGTCTGTAACTTCATATGATCCTACCTCAAGATAAAAAGAGTACAAATGGGCTGAGAATGTTGTCCTTTGGTAGAGCACTTGCAAAGAATATGTGAGGCCATGGATCAACCATAGTATTGCTTTAAAAAACCCTTAATTTAATAATTACTTTTACTTTTTGTTTAAGCCTCATCTGTTTTGGCCTATTATTTTTTATTTTAATATTCATTGAATTATAATATTTGTAATAGAAGCTATGCCTTTTTCTATCTCCATACATAAAGAATGTTGTTAGGTGCCCTGGAATCTGACTCATAGGAACCCAATATATAACAAAACAAGACACTCCCTGACACTGTGCTATGCCTGGTACTATGTCAGTGCTTCTCTGCTATTTGTAGGATTTTCGATGGAGGATCCTTTTGGGGAGTGGGCTGCCAGGTCCTTCTCCCTAGCCTTCAGCACTTAATATTTCCTGGCAGTCTCTCATCCAAGGATTAACCAGGCCTGATTCTGCTTCCAAGATCAGGCAGGATCAGATGCCAGGGTGCTGTGGGTGCAGACTAAGTTAAGAATAAAATAAATACTGAGAAAATGTCTACTACTGATATACTGTTCCTCAAACTTCTTCATCCCCCTCCCTTAATATGTTTGAAGGGATGTAGTTAATGCCGAGAAAATATTTCCTAATCAATCCAGTGAGTATAGGGACAATTGAAGGGGGAATAGCTGTGTCTAACAAAGAAAACATGTACTGGAAAATATGTGGTGCTGAATAATTTTTTGTGCCTACATGACTGGGTTCTGGTCACCCGCTGTTGAGTAAACACTGATATAGATATTGCTGTGGTGATATTTCATAGCTGTTATTAACATTTAAAGTCAATTCATGTTAAATAAAGCAAATAATCCCTCATAATGTGAGCAGGCCTGATCAACCTCAATCAGCTGAAATTGTTAAAAGTCTTCTAAGGGAAGAATTAAACCTTCTGATAACTGTATTGAAATCCTGAGTTTTCAAACTTTTTCTGGAGAATCTCGACTGAGGATATTTTAATTCAAATGTATATCAAATCTTAACTTGTTTCTTTATCGCTTACCACAGTATCATGAAAATAAAGGCAAATAGTATGATGCTTCACTTGTAAGTGAAATACTATATGAAGTTAGAGGAATCAAAACTTAGATAAAACTATGATATCTCTTTGGAACAATTTGCTCCAGAATATGTTTTTAAATTTAGGTAAGTCATGTTTTGAGACCCTTCTGTACCTATGCTTTCTTTCATACTATGTATAACTTTTTATATCTAAACAATGATTTAACAATTTAATCTTGCTTGTAAAATTGTTAATATAAAAACTTCCTGGACTATTGTGGATTTCATTTTTTACTAGCATGTTGTTGTCAGTTGCCGTAGGGTCAGTGTCCGACTCATAGTGACCCTACCGACAACAAACCAAACAGTATTGTCAGTGATACTCTGCTGTTCATAGGGTTTTTTAAAGGCAGATTGATTTTTAGTGGGTTGCCAGTTCTGCCTCAAAACCTACAGCACCTGGTGTTCCCAGGCAGTCTCCTAACCAAGTACTAACCAGGGCCGACCCTGCTTAGCTTCCCAGATCTAAAAGGATCAGAAGCCACAGTGGTACCACTGCAGGCTTTGCCAGTATAAACCTAGTTAAAAGTTACTTACATCCCCTTTGTAGTCAATTACAGGAATCTTTTAACAGATTCACATGTCATTGTACATGATGGCTTTACTGCCTATAAAATGCTTCCCTCATAATGGATGAGCTGGTTAAAAAGAAAATGTCTGCTATCATTTTTGCTTTACTCAAGTATATTTAAGAATATAATGATGCATGATAATTTAAGGTTTTGAAATTTTTACTTTTAGATGTCACGATTTTTGTGACAAAAATGAAAAATAGTCTTAAGGAATTATCAAATTTGACCTTAGCCAGTAAACATATTAAGGATGACAAAATTTAGGGCAGATAGGGCAAATTAAGTTGCCGCAAATTTTACTTTTAATCTTCAAAGACATTCTACACATTTGTTGAAACTTGTTGCTGTTGAAACTAGCAGATGGAAACATAAGATGTGTAAATTTCTAGACATGTGATTTCAATTTTTCCTTGGTATTTGTTAAGATAGGCAGTATATTACACTAAAAACTTACATTCACTGAAAAAATATTCAATGCTCTCATTATTGATTTATTTATATGTAATTTTTCAGTTATAATATCCAGAGTGGCTTCATTTGTTTTATCTTTTATAAACCCCTTTATTCCTGGAGTATGTGAATCATACATATTTAGGCCTCTTAAAATATGTATGTTATTAATTTTACCCCATTAACATTTAAATATGAAGTGTTGCTATTACAATAGTATCTAAATCATATTAGAAAACTGTAAAATATCAGTGAGAGAAGATGAATATCAAATAAACTGACTCCAAATGAAGCCTGAAAGATATTTCCTCACATTGTACACTGAATATTTAGACTTCTTGAAAAAAAATAAATTCAGATACATATGGATTGTTAGAATAAAACTCAATTTATAGTCTAACAGCAATCAATCATCATGTGAACATGGTGATAATAAAATGTAGCTGTGAAACTGCTGCCTAAATGACTAACATCACCCAGAAAATGAGAATAGAATAAAGGTATAAATTAATTATCAAACCTTTTGAAATTGTGAAAACCTTGAAAATGCTTTACAATTAAACTCAGAAGTTTGTTATGCTTTGATTCTGTACATCTATAAAGTACATTTCATAATCCTACAATTTCAAACTTGAGTGAATAGAAAACAATTATCATAATGAACAGCCATCAGCAGATCTAACAGATCAAAGTCAAAGAATTTTCTTTGAGGTGAAAATGAGTTTTCCTTCAGATATGCGGAATTTAAAGAAATAGCTGAAAAAATATCACTTAGCCTAATGAGTCAGATATACGGGAAACAAACTATTGCCTTTTTAATTGATAAAGATTTCTGGAGAATGCCACAAATGTGTGAGTCAAGTGTACTCCAAAGTATTTTACCTTAAAATTAGACATAATTTCTCCCTAAGTAGAGCATATGGTTTATGCAGCAGAATTGCAATATATTTCTATTCTCATTATTAAGGTAATACCTCACACAGAAAGAAAGCAGCTGACCCAGTTTTACCCTGCTGATAAATGGATAGCTCAGTAAATACAACAATAATCTTTGTTAGACAGAGAGTTTTTATGTATGGAAATCTCACAGGATGTCTGTTTTAGTAGTATCAATAAGGAAACACTGGAATTTTTAGGTTTATAATGTATAACTCTCTGGAAAATATGACATATGCACTAGAACAATCTTGTTAAAAAATGGAGATATTTGAAAACTTCAATGTTCTCTACCTTATGAAAGGACCCACAAGTCTTATCGAAAAATCCATAACTATTACTCTAAAACTGAGAACATGTGTCTGATGTGAGAAAGAAGTACCTGGGGAATCAGACAGGATATGCCCAGGATTCTCTCTGCTTAACCCATGCTGTTTCATTGCTTCTGTCTTTGAAATTATCACTAATGATTGGCACTGTCATGATCTATGATTTAGTGAGATGACTTGTTATTATGACTGATGGGTGGTAGTATCTCAGATTTGCACCATGAGCACAGGTTTCTTTTAGTCAAGACATAACTCCCTATCCATTTTGGCTATAAAGTGTCAACATTAAAGCAAATCATTGGGGTAAATTTCACCAGTGGAATTTGGAGCAAACAAAATTGTATTCGAGACGATTACACAAATGGATGGAAGGAAGTATATGGATGAAACGTTCAACAAATACATTTCTCCCCAACCCTGGATGATGCTAGTGGCTTTGGAAAAGTCCAGAGCTATGAAAGCAGATAAGATTGTAAAAGTAGTGAAATGTTCTTAAATTTTAAAAATGTATTAATATATGCCCTGCATATTCATTTTTGATTGCCTGGAGATATATCTAATTTTCTTACAAAATAACTCAGGTAAATCAAATGTCTAAAAATTATCTACCTAAACCAAGCACGGAGGCATGGCCTATAATCCCAGTGACTCAGGACACTGAGGCAGGAGGACCGAATTCCAGAGCAGAGGCAGCCTATGCAATTTAGCAAGATCCTGTCTCAACATAAGAAATAAAAAAGGAAGCCAGGAGTGTTTACACGTGTTTGTAATCCCACCATGCAGCACTTGGCACTAGGGTGGCTCAGACATAAAGACCCCCATGAGTTTAGGCCAGCCTGAACTACATAGAGATTTCCAGGAGACTTTCATTTAAAAGTCTTTCTCTCTCTCTCTCATATATACATACATATATATATATATATATATATATATATATATATATACACATACACACATATATATATATATATATATATACACACACACACATATATATATATATATATATATATATATATATATATATATATATATATATATATATACACACACATGTATGCTCTTAGGTGCCATCGAGTTGGTATCTGACTCATAGCCATTGAAAACCCTGTGTGGGTTGCTGACTGTTTTGGGATTGCCTTGGGAGTGGATTGCCAGGCCCTTCTCCCATTTTTGCCGTGCTGGGAATTGAACTCGGGACTGCAGAGACTGCACGACAGCTTTCTACCAACTGAGCTAAATCCTAGCCCATATATATATATATACATATATACATACATTTATATATATAAAATAAGCAGCTGGAATTTAGCTCAGTTGGTAGAGTGCTGTGTTGCAGTCTCTGAGGTCCCGAGTTCAATTCCCAGCACCGCAAAAATGGGAGAAGGGCCTGGCAATCCACTCCCTAGGCAATCCTGAAAAAGTCAGCCATTGAAAACTCTGTGAGTGTCGCTATGAGTCGGATACCGACTCCACGGCACCTAACAACAACAACAACAACAACATATAAAATATTTGATATATGAGATAAGTATATATATACTTATTTAAAAGAATCAAAAAGATTCATGTGAATATTGAAATATAATATTCCTGTTAGGTGCCATTGAGTCAGTGCCCAACTCACTGTGCCCTACATACAACACGTGAAACACAATTGTCAGTGCTTCTCTGCTATTCATAGGGTTTTCAAGGCTGATTGTTTTTTGGAAGTGGGTTGACGGGTCCTTCTCCCAAGCCTGCTGCAGCACCTGTTGTTCCCAGGGGGTTTCCCATCCAAGTACTAACCAGGCCCTGACCCTGTTTAGCTTCTGAGGTCTGACAGGATTGCATGCCACAGTGGTATGGCAGCAGGCATTGAAATATAATAGAAAAGTACAACCTATCTACTATTCTACCTCCTAGTCATACAGGCTATAAGGATATTCTATATATTCTCCAATCATCTGTAGCACAATTGCACATATACATACACACAAATACACTCAAATAATTCAAATTATATAAATTTCTTCTTTACATATTTTCACATGGTAAGTTTTATTCAATAGCTACAGTTGATGAAAAATAATCTCATTGTTTCTATGTAAACAATATGTTTCTATATATCTCATATGTCTATTTTATCCTATGTATAAAATGAGTATTTTTAAATTCACTTTTTGAGATACTTGTATCACTATTGTAATTCACTATAATAAGGTGGTAATTTGGAGATCTTTTTAAACAAAGTAAACCATTATTTCTTATTTTATCATTTTTCAAGTTCTACTCTCTTCTGGAATCTTCTGATACAGGCTAAAGTGCCACAGCCACTTCTAACCATATGGTCTGACAAGGTCCAGATATGGGGAAGAGAGGTTCAAGGAACTCATCTTCCAAGAAATGGATGGGGATGAAGAAAAGGAAAATGTGCTTTTTGCTTTCTAGGAATAGGATTACTGCTTCTAATTATTATGATTACTTTATGTTTAGGACTAATACTCATAACTAATATTATATTAAACTCTAATGAAACAAATGCTGAAAGAATGACACGACTGAGGGAATTTGTAAATGAATTAGAAGTAATGACCTCCAACTGTAAAAGTTATGTGGACAATGCTTTAGTTAAAGCTGACCAGCAACTTCCACCCTGGAACTCAAACATTAAGTGATTTATGCTTCAGCTGCAACAGGCTGAGTTGTAAGCCCCTAATTGGATTGAAGTGGCCCAATTTATGATAACTAAGGTTCACAAAAAAAGTATAGAACAATTAAAAGAAGACACAGGCCTGTTCCCTCAGTACAAAAGCCTCCTTGACAATTTTAACACAGAGAGATGCTTATCTAAGGCAGACCTTGGTTCCCAACTAGAGAAAAAAAAAAAAGTAAAGGCTGCTGTTCTGGTCAGCCTGACCCTCCACTGCTATTATGACTGCCAGATGTATGTAAACTGCACGTATTCTTACTACTTGCTTGACCTAAAGCCTAAAAAAGACTGTATAAAAAACTGAGCTATCCGAACAATAAATGGAACAGATCCACATAGCCTTGGAGCTGTTGTGTTTCTGTTACCCACCACCGCCGACTCCTCACCCGCCTTCGGGAAACCATGGATCCTTAGGCTGCAGGTATCGGACTGAGGCACTAAAGCACCTCAAGAATGTTATTTATTGTTATTGTTAATTTTAATTTCTACCATGCTAGATATGCATATAATTTGGTCTGTCAGAGAATTTCTTTAATCTTGATTTTAAATAAGTTCATCAGTTAGGATTTTCCAGTTGAACATTTTCATCACTTTTCCCTACCATTTATGAGTCCCTTAGATGTTAGCATGATATCTTTTCTATCTACAGATTCAAAACCTTTCTTTTACACATCTGAAATATTTTTACCTTTTATCAAACTTTCCATATTTATAATATTTTACATGATCTTGTATTTTACTAATATTCATTTCTAACAATTTTGTTGATCATTTGCAATTCTTTGTAATTTTTCTTTCTTCTTGGTAATTCCTATTCAAATATATTCATCATTGGATTATTCATTTCTCATTTCAAAAATATATTGAATGTTCATGACGTGCCAGAATTCACACATACATTTTGTGGGAAAGTCTTTCATATAATTTTCTTTGTCAAGAACACAATCCAAATGAGAGAGTTGTGGGGAAGATAGGTATCATAAGGATAAATAGTCATATATAAATCATTTTCATATATCCTGACATTTCTGCAAAAATATTCAAACAAATGGGTAAAAACAGAAATTAATATTTAGATTGAGGATGTAAAAGTAGAAAAAGTCATTTACACAATTGAAAGAAGCACTCAGGTAGGTATTGGATACTTAGAGCATTCAATATGAGGGGGTCATGTGAGAAAAAACTTATGAAAGATCTTTCTAGAACCAAGAATTTGAAAGAAATTAAAGTACTTGAAGTAAATTAAAAGAAGGGAAGATTTACATCCTTTGAATTTGGAGATGTTTTGTTTGTGTTGTGAAAATATATTGAATATTTATATTATGTCTGTCATTTTAATACCTATTACCAAAACAACTTTTCAGGTATCAATCTAAACTCATCACACAGGTTAATCCTATAAGCTTCAAGTATTCCTAAGGCATAGGGACCTCACTTAAAAAATGAGAAAAGTTTAGAGTTGAGCAGTTGAGTTACTTGTTTAAGTAGACAGCTGGAAATTGGTGGTATTAGGTTTAAAAAATTGTTAATCTAGCTATGTAGTTTGTTTTCTTCATTAGTGTACTGTACTAGCTGTAGGGAATTATTCAACCCTCATCTTGTCCCCCGATTGGTAATCAAGGATCTCCCCTGCAATTTTACTTTTGCTGCTTTGCATTTTCTTTCCCATTTTCTTTAACTCATGGGAGGTACACTATGCTTCTTGGTTTCTCCTATTTTTCATTGTTTCCTTCCCAAAGACAGGAAGTTCCTTACATGTGATTCATGTTTCTTTCTAGCCTCCTTTCTGAGGCTCCTTTCCCAACTCGGTGTGGTCTTCCCCCTTCATGCTCTGGCTCTGGTCTCCCTTGGGTTCCCCAAACCTCCTGAGCCCTTTGGCTCCCTCATGGACCTCTCTCATGGGTCCCTTTACTTCACAGAAGCCCTTTCTCAGAGGCTCTTGGCCTCCTTTCTACTTTAGGCTTTTGACTTGCCAAGCTGCCTTTCTATATCTTCCCATTGCCTGGAGGTCCTGTTCTTTATGCTCCCCTGCCACTCTCTGGGTACATGCCTTCCCTACATGCCCTTGCAGACTGCCAGATGTAGGATCCTGCCTAGGGCTACACGCACCTACTCCTGACCATGTGGCACTCACTTTTGCCGCTGCGGACGGACCCGTTGGCCTTCCGTCCGTTGCTCAGTCCCCGTTTGTCGTCCTCACAGCCTCCTGTCCAGCATCCCATCTGGTTCTCTGAAGCAAGGCTGCTCTGCTCCTCTTCTGAGCACCCTTCTCAGGAGAGGGCTTTCTGCTTTTCCTTGTTGTTCTCTGTTCGGGATGGGGATTCCTCCTTTTCCAGGGTCTCCTCTCCAGATGAGAGTCTTTATCCACACCCTGTGTGGGTCCCTTCTCTCAAGACTCCCATGGTGTTTTGTGGGATCCCTGTTCTCAGGACTCCCACAGTGTTTTGTGGGGTCCCTATTCAGGCACCACCTCTATTTGGGGCATGCACCTCCTGGTCTGGCCTAGATGTTCAGATGGAAGGTGCTGCCAAGCACACAGATATCTTAATCACAAGTCATTCGGGACCTTCGGGTGAGGGGCATGGACTGCTGGGGCACTCCAGAATGCCTGCAGAGTAGGAGAGAAAGGAAAAGCTTCGGGTGCTTTTGCCTTGGAGGGACCAAATTGTTGTGGTTGTTGTTAGGTGCCATCCAGTAGGTATCCAACTCATAACAACCCTCATAGGGTTTTCAATGGCTGACTGTTTCGGGATTGCCTTGGGAGTGGATTGCCAGGTCCATTTTTGTGGTGCTGGGAATTGAACTCGGGACCTCAGAGACTGCACCACAGCGCTCTACCAACTGAGCTAAATCCCAGCCCTGCAGGGACCAAAAGCAGCTCTTTATCATCTCTCTCTCTCTCTCTCTCTCTCTCTCTCTCTCTCTCTCTCTCCTCTGACAAGGGCAGAGAAAAACCCAAACAAGTTCTGTGGGGTCCCTTATTCAGGTGCCACCTCTATGTGGGGTGAGTGGGAGGAAAGAAAAGGCCTTTCTCTCTGCCCTTACAAGGGCGCAGAGGAACCCAAACAAGTGTTAGCAGCTCTTTCTGCTGCCTCGGGGGCATCTGTGGCTCTTCTGCCTCCAGCACTGGGACCGGAGACTGTCCTCAGCTTCTGTCCCTAGGCACTGGGCAAAAGGACTGTCCTCAGCATGCTTGTAGTCCTTGAGAGTGCCATCTAGTTGTCCCGGTCTCAGTGATCAGGAGGAGAGATGCTTCTGTGTTGCTGGTTGAATCCAGAGAGTTCTTTCTTCCTCTGTGGTCAGGTTGAGAGTTCCCAGCAGGAAGCTAGCAGCCAGCAGCATCACCATCAGCAGCCCAGCACTCAGCCACTCAGCCACTCAGCCACTCAGCCACTTCACCACCAGCTCTCACAGTTCTCACTAGCAACTGCACCACCAACTCTCCGCATTACATGCAGAGCGAGCTTTGTTTATATAGCCCTTGGGTAACTAATTGCCTTAACTGCCTCAAGATAACAATCAGGTGGGAGTTTGAGGGGCTAGGTGCAACGAATTTAGGAGTGACATTCAAATGAAGAGTGAAACCAGTTGTCACTCCTTTGGCAATCAAGGGGAGATCCTTGATTACTGATTGGGGGCAATATGAGGGCTGAATAATTCCCTACAACTATCAATCATAGATTTTTTATTTTAATCTAAGAACAATGAGAATACATGGGATCATTTAAAGCATTGGAATAATGCCTTGTTTAAAATGAGATAAGAATTAGCAATAATGTAACAGGAGAGGTATAAATTAGTAAACTATTACACTTTGATAGAGGATGTAATGGGCTTTGTTTAGTGTAGTATCTGTTTTTATATGGAAAATTTGATGTAATTAAATAAATATATACTAGAATGGCATTGAAGGACTTGTGTTGATGAAAAATAGTTTGTGAACAAATGACAGAGAAAAGGATGGTTTTACTGAAATGAAAAGCATGGAGGAAATAATAGAAATAAAAATGATGATTTGTGAAAATATTAGAGATATCTCAAGTTACCCAAATACTTTACTATTGTATAGCTAAGAGTTCAGTACTAACTATGATTGTTAAGTTGGAAGTGAATAATTCATCTACTAGAATGATGTTACACATTTTTTATTATAAAATAAAGTTAAGTAAACAATATTTGTATCCTAAGTTGTTCATACTAGAATCTCATTCATCCTTGGCCTTCTTTTTGATGTTGTTAGTAGGAGCCATCAAGTTCCTCATAGACAAAGCTAATATCAGACCATCTATCTATGTATCCAGCACATATCTTTTATAAAATGTGGTTTATACATATATACATACATATATATGACAAACATGAAGATATTTTTATATCTCTATACCTACCTGTATGATAAATGAAAAAAAAGTTTGAAGTTGTGCAAGGTTTTGCTTTACTTTGTTCTATAATCAACACCTGTGGAAGCAGCAGTCAAGAAACAAAAAGATGCATTGCACTGCGAAAAGCTGTTGCAAAAGACCTCTTTAAAGTAGTAAAAAGTAAAGATGTCACATTGAAGATGAAGGTGTGCCTGAAGATGACTGCCATATTTTCAGTCACAGCATATACTTGTGAAAGCTAGACATTGAATAAGGGAGACAAGAGAAGAATTTATACTTTTGAATTATGGTGCTTGAGATGAATACTGAATATTATACCATGGAGTGTTAAAAGAACCAACCAATCTTTCCTAGAAGTGAAAAGAGAGTGCTCCTTGGAAGCAAGCATGGCTAGACTGTGTCCTACATACTTTGTACATGCCATCAGGAAAGACCAATCCCTGGAGAAGGACATTATATTTGGGAGAGTGGAAGGTCAATAAAAAAAAGGAAGACCTTGTGACTTCATGTTTAAGATGGGACATTGAAGGCAGCCTCTGTGTGACATAGTAAAACAAAGGAATTGGAATAGGAAGGAATGGAGACTTTTCCTTAAAAGCAAGGTCTATAGAAGCACAAAAAGCACAAAAGAGAGTGTTGGTTGGTCCCAGATAGCAGAACGGAGATGAACAGTGAGAATGACTGATCAGAACACATCTCTACCTGCTACTTCCAGTGGGGGAGGGGATACGAAGCCCTCATCCAAAGACGTAAGCAGACAGCCATGGCTGTCAGACTTTCAGTCCAACAGGATAAGCCTACAGTCCTTGAAGCCCTTGAACTCTTCCAGGGCCTTGTGGGTATCCTTGTCTGAGGGAGTCAACATTGAATAAGTGACTCTGTTTCCCATGCTCCCTGTCTCAGAGGGCTTTTAACTGGTGCCATCTTGAGAGGCATTTGTAGTGGGGCTCAGGGTAAAGAATTTGCCTAACATGATAAAGGCTTTGGATTCAACTCCCCATTGGTGGAAAAAAAATACACTAATGATAGAGGCTAGCTGGGATTTAGCTCAGTCGGTAGAGCACTGCACTGCAGTCTCTGAGGTCCCAAGTTCAATTCCCAGCACCACACAAATGGGAGAAGGACCTGGCAATCCACTCCCAAGGCAATCCTGAAACAGTCAGCCATTGAAAACCCTATGAGTTGGATACCGACTCGAGGGCACCTAACAACAACAACGTTAGAGACTAAGCATGGTGGTGCATGTCTGTAATCTGATCACTCCAGAGGCTGAAGCATGAGGATCACAGTTCAAGGACAGCCTGGCCCACATAGAGAAAAACTTGCCTCAAAATCAATCAATCAATCAATCAATCAATCAATCAATAGATAAATAAAACTAGTGTCAGCTGGAAATAGTATACGAAAATACATGTAGGTTTTCAAACTGTCCTGGGGATCAATCCAATCATCTCCCAGTGGCCTCAACTCTCAGCACTGATGCAATGGGGATGAAGCTTTTAACATCTGAGCTTTTGGAGGGCATTTCAGATGTAAACTATAACATCTGCTAATGATTTCACATTAAAATGAGGCTTTCAATATTCCTCTTTTTTATCTTTTGCAATTAAACAGGGCTGTGAAATAACAATTTATTTCTTTTACAGTATAGTGTATTCAAATCACAGAAATAATGTGTAAAAACATACTATAATGAAAATTCCATTCATTATATTAATATGTATGCACATTTAATGAGTTTTCATGAATGTGCTAAGGTCAAAGATCATTTCAACTGATTGTTGATTTAACAGTTTTCTGTGGGATTTGGGAATTGTATTGAAATAGATTGGATTCTGGATTCCTTTTTCCTTCCTTTTTTTTTCTCAGTACTAAGAGTTGAGCCCATAGCCTCAAGAATGCTATGCAAGACTCTGCCACTGCACTGCACCTCACACCCATTTGTTGTTTTGATAAAGGGCTTAGCTAAGTTGTGCAGGCTACCTTTAGCCTTGAACTTGTGATCCTTTGGTTTCAGCCTCCTGGTCACTGGGATAGAGGCATGCATGACAGTATTTTTATAATAATCAAAATAATTTTCTGATGAATATTCTTAATTTATGATTTACATGACTTGAGAAGTGCTTTGCCATAAAAGTCACTTCTCTGAAATTATAAATAAAAGGGATGATATGACATTTTAAATGAATTTGAATTTTACATGAACTTGAGAACATTTTTGTATTATATAAATGGCAAGGGATAAAGAGAATAAAAGTGAAGAGAAATTAAATAATTCTCATCCAATCATAAATATGTCAAATGATTTATTTTAGGAAATAAACTTTTTGTTTTCACCACTTCCCATAACTCATAAAATTGTTTCTCATATACATGAGTTTTCAACTATTATCTGCCACAATATATCAGAATTATTATTATAATCTTCATTAATTTTAAATTTAATGTTAAGATAATTTATCTAAGTAATGATTAACATATTCAATAACTGTATTAAAATGTGTACTTATTAATTACAATTTATACTATATTGCATGCATATAAAATATCCTTGACTTTGAGGGGCATTTGAACAGAGATACCTTCTACACAATTAAAACTATGTAGTATATGTAATAAAAATCATTTCACCAATGTACAATGAAAATTTAGTTATTAATGTCTACTTTCAGAAAGTAGACAATTTTTGCAATAATATGAGTAGTGAGGATTCCTCTGAATTGTAAATGATGGTCTGAATCATGTCACAGCAATGTTTACATCATTTTAATTTCCAAGATAACTCAATGTAGCCTTTTTATTTTAATGATGTAAAATAAGTCTGGGTGCCATATCAGCAGGCTGTAAAAGGTATTCAAGAAATTGGAAGTAAGAGAAATTAGAAATATCATTTTATAAAAGAACAATTTAAAACTTACCACAAATCTATTGCCAATCTTTTTTGCCTGGATTCTTCATATATAGTTTTTAAATTTTGCTACATTATTAGTTCATTTATAAAATTCAAACATCAAAGATCTCTAAGTATTATTTCTATCATGGGAAACATAATAGTTTTTCACTGTAGTTTAAAGTCAAATTAAGCCATCAAAATTTTACCCTTTAATGGTTGTATTGACTTATCCAGGCTTAGGGTTGCTATCTCAATAAGTGAAATATCTGTATTCATTTCCTCTTAAGTGTTTTACTTTTGTTTTTGAACATGGTACCACGGAATAAGTGCTTATATCTTCCTGTGGCACCCAGGAGAAAAAGGCCTTACGACACCATTAGTGTAAAACCATTACACCATTAGTGTAAAAACACCTTTAGTGTAAAAAATGCTATGTTTTAGAAAATAGTAATAAAAATATTAAACAACAATGAAAGAAGATGCAGCCATTGAATCTTATGTATCATAAACATTCAAATTCTTTTTTCTTCTATCGTCTTTTATGAGCAAGCTTTCATTTATTCTTCCGAGGTTGAAGAAAGATTTGCAATCTTTTGCTCAGTTATTTTTACACATAAGTAGTAAGACAGATTTGTTTGCAGGAAGTTTATTGCTGACTTTACCTGAAAACAACTCTTGTGAGGAAGTAAAGGAATTTATATTGGGCATAATGAATAGGGGAACAACAATGAAGTTGCAAATAAAATGAAAGTCTATCCAATGGAGAGCACTGTCACAAGTTTAAGTTTTAGAAGTTGCCTAGATTTGAGTTAAAGGGAATAATTTGGTATTATCTTGTTGCCCAATATTGCATTAATGACAACAATGAGAAAGAATGAAAACTTGAATGGTCAAAAGCAATACAAGAGAAGAAACTTAGGCATGAAGAATTAGTAGTTGAGATGAAAAGTGCTCCAAATTCAAATGATTGCCTATCATTAAATAAGTGTCTGAGAAGTACACTACAATATCCATATATGAATCACTTTACGGTTAACATTTTTTTAAATTCTATTTTGTTTTACTCTTAGATTATATCATTCTCTATAGAAGAACATCTTAAGTGAAATAAAATATAATAAGACATTATGCCTTTATATTTTTCTTAACAAATATTATTGAAACTCGAAAGAAGGTCAGAATTAGAGCCCATAAAGGAGGTAAAAGAAAAGACACAACAGGAATTCAATGAAGGGTCGGAACTATTTAGAATTTGTTCCTTAGTTCTCTTGCTTTGTCTCTTGTTTCAGAGATTTAAAGATATTGTTCTTTATCCCAAGGATGCCAAGCAAGGTTGACTTCTGTTTCTGTAATATGTGGACACAGCCTGATATTTCTTTTTCCAACACTGGGGATAAAGTTGGGTCCTATTGTAAACCTTAGAATAGAGAAGCACTTACTACAGAGCCCCCAAGACTTTGCCTGTGCACGTGATATTATGCTTTCTCTTTTGTGGTATTTTTCTTGTCTCTAAAACTTCTCTTTCTTATTTATTCAGCTATTCTTTGATAATAGGTTCATAATTTCATGAACTTTTTGCTTCATTGCAACTTGACTATTGCCTCTCTCCATGAAAATATAGCTACATCTTTCACCATTGCTGTGTTTCCTTTGATTTTGCTTCAGCATCCATGCCTACGGCGTTCATTAGCTTTCTGTTGCTCTGACAAAATCCCTGAGAAAATTGCTTATAAAGACAAAAGATCTATTAGTCTCTTAAACTCAGAGGATTCCATCTGTAGTCAGTGGTCCTTGTTTCTTTGGGTCTTTAGAGCATGTGACTGGGGAACTGTTTACCTTCTGGATTGTGGGAAGCAAAAAGAGAAAGTGCTAGAGATAGAAGAAGGGGCTGGTGCCCTAACGTTGTCATTGTTGTTGTTAGGTACCCTGGAGTCTAATCCAATTCATAGCAACCCTGTGTACAATACTCCAAAACACTACTCAACACAATGCCAGGCAAATGATCTTTTCATGTTTAAGACCATTTTTGCAACCCTGTGCAATCCATCTGGTTAAGAGTATTCTTTTTTGTTGTTGTTGTTGACCTAACATTCTCCCAACATGATGTCCTTCTCCAGGGATTGGATCCCTTCTGACAACATATCCAAAATACATCTAGCCATTCTTGCTTCCAAGGAGATCTCTGGTTGCACTTCTTTCAGGACAAATCTGTTGGTTCTTTTGGCAGTCCATGGTATATTCAATATTCATCTCCAGTACAATAATTCAAAAGCATCAATTTTCCCTGTCTCCCTTGTTCAACCTCCAGCTTTCTCAACTGTATCAGGTGACTAAAAAATACCATTACATAAGTCAGGTGCACTTTCTTCTTCAATACGACATCTTTAATTTTCAACATTTTAAAGAGGACTTTTGTAAAATCTTTTTCCCAATGTAATATGTTTTTTGATTTCTTGACTGCTGCTTCCATAGTGTTGATTGTAGAACCAAGTAAAGCAAAATCTCAGAAAACCTATTCTTTTCTCCATTTATCATGAAGTTGCTCAGTTCCCCAAATGTCTGTCAGCTTGCTGTACTGTGAGGATTTGCATGTTGCTGTGATGCTGAAAGCTATGCCACCAAGCAGGGTCACCCATGGTGGATATGGTTCAGTTGAGCACTGGAGGACATGGCAGCCCACTCCTGAAAGAATTATCCATTGAAAACCCTCTCAATTTTGCTGTAACATGGGTTTTAAGGACATGCCCTAGAGATCAAGCTTCCTTGAAATAGGCCTCACCTCTTAAGGTTAATACCACCTCCCAAAGCACAATGTGCTAGGGACCATGCATTTAAAGCCATATGGGATTTTGAGGACAATTCGGATCTAAAGTATAAAATACTGCTTCTGGCCTTCAAGGGCTCATGATGTCCACATTACAGTATAAAACTCCTTTAATGTACTTCCAAGGGGCTCTGAAGTCTTAACAATTCCTGTGTTGTTCAAAAGTCCAAATCCAAAGTATCTTTCAAGACCCAAGACAAACTTTTATTGGTGAACCTTTGTAAAAAAAAATAAAAATAAATAAATATAGATAGATAGATAGATAGATAGATAGATATAGATATAGATACACACATACAAACACACACACACACACACACACACACACACACACACACACACAAGATATAATTTCATAGGGTAAATGCTCCTATTATCAAAGGGATTAATAGGGGCATAAAAAAGGAAGAAATGGACAAAAAGAAAACCAGAACATGGCAGAGCAAGCATTAAATCTAGTAACTTCCTCCAGAACACATGGCAAGGTTATGTGGGCACCAAAGGGCTTGGGCAGCCCATCTGGGTACTCTTTCAAGCTTCTTCCCCTTGCTGCTTATAGCCTCCCATGGCAGGCATTTCAAATTCCTGGCACCTATAACTGTCTGAGGTCTCCATCACCACTTTAACTTCAATCTCCCAGCCTCATTTGTCACCCAATCAGAGGTTGCTTGCAGTGAGTAGGATTCTGACACACATTCCCTGACCTCCCAGGCTTGCTTTCACCAATGTTGGTTGAAGCCTCTATAACCCCCCAAACCCTTGCCTTCTGCATGCCTGAGAAATGACCATCACAGAGACCGTACCATAGCCTGCCCCAGCATGAACTGTACCAGGGTCTGCATGAACCATAGCTGAAGTGGCCTTTAAATGAACTGATGTCCAAATACAAAACAATGAATCCTTGGGGAATAATTCTAGAGGCAGTCTTGTGCCTGAAAGGTACATGAAGGCTCTCTTCTCAAACAAAACAAGTTTACAATTCTATACATTTGAGCTTTAACATGGATATGAGAGAATATCGCCAATCTCTGAGGTATATTTCCAGTATCTTTCCTGTAGTCCTTTTTTTATTGCAAAGCATTTGGCTTATTTTTAACAGGGCTAATCTCTTTAGCAACTGCACTCTCCTTTTCTGGAAATTTGCATGAGCTACTTTTCTAGCTGAATTGCAAGTTGCTAAAATTTCCCTGCTATGCTTTTTCCTTCTTATTCTCATTGTCAATTTGGCATGTACAACTGTGACATGGGCTAGGGTTTAGCTCAGTAAGTAGAGTGCTGTTCTGCATGCTCTGAGGGCCTTGCTTTGCTCTCCAGCCCCACAAAAATGGGATAAATTCCTGGAAGCCCACTCCTGAAACAATCTGTGAAAAACCAGCCACTTAAAAGTCTATGAATAGCAGAGAAGCACTGACATAGGGCCTGGCATGGACAGTGATAGGGAGGGTTTCATTCTGTTGTACATAAGGTCATGAGTCAGACAAGACTTGATGCCATCTAACAATAGCAACAACCATGACACAACCTGAATGCTATATATCCCTGAAATTTCCTGTCTCTTAATTAGTCTGTGACCATTAAAATCATCCTCCCACACTATCTCATGGAGTGAACAAAATGTAGCCAAGTTATTTGCCAGAATGTAACATGAGTGGTCTCTAATCCAATTCCCAAGAGAGTATTCCTTTCCATCTGAAATTTTGTCTGCACTGTATTTACTGTCTGCATTTCTACCAGCATTTTGTTGCTCTTCAGTCATCACCAGAATTTATTATTAATTTCTACTTACAGAATTCTAGGCTTTCTCTATGCTCCTTCTTCAACATTTTCCATATTTTCTCTACAAACCAATTTTGAAGCTATCTGAATCACACTATCAGGTATAGTGAAGTAATGACCCCACTTATTGATACCAATCTCAGAAGTTTCAGTCCATTTTTCTTTTTTCCCTGTTGCTTTTGGCTTGTAATGGCACAATATATCATGATAGAATCATGTGGCAGAAGGTCTGCTCCCCTCTTGGTTGCTGGGATGATAAAAGGGAGCAAATGGAAGGGGCTGGCATCTCAATAATCCCTTCCAGGTCATGCCCTCCATGACCTAACATCCTCCCACTACATCTCCCATCCCTATCAGGGGGTTCTAATACCTCCCCAATGCACCATGGTTTGGAGAAAAAGTTTTAACACATGAGTCTTTTGTTAACATTTCAGACTCAAACTATAATACCTGTTCTCTTACATCTCAAGTGTAACAATCAGACAGTATCTTCCCTTTCACATGCATGAAAATTAGTTGTATTCCACCCTCTTGCAATGAATTAAAAATCATTTCCTATTTTCAATTCAGAATAGTGGTTCATGAATTGTTTTCCTTGATTGCAAAAATTCCACTAAATATAGTTTCCACTTAATACCTATTTTATCCCATTCAGTAATTCCCATGTGAATGTATCCCTGTAGTTATATTTTACTTTATCTATCTATTTTTATCAAACTTATTCAAATATGTTCTTTTTCTAGATTATTGGAAAGCTCTATTTGAAAACATTTTCTGAGAAGAGGTACTCTTTAGATCAGAAATATGTCAAAATTTAATATTTATCAAGCCATAGTATGCCTATTTCTGAGTTTTACTTGAATTCTAATGTACTGCAAATAAATATAAAATTGAAATTACTCTCTTTTCCACTTTCCTTCATAAGAGATCAGTCCTTTATGTCATCTTGATCATTTTTAGCCAAGATAGACACCTTAAATACCATAATTGCATTGATTTTATGAGCTGGTTTATTTGCAAGATTAGTCTACTGATCATAGCAATTAAGTTTTACATATTTCACTTGACCAGGGTGTCTTAGTCTTGCCATTGTTGATATTTGAGATTAGATAATTCTTTTCATAGGATATTTTGCTATGTGTAGTAAAATACTTAGCAGCATCTTGGATCTGTATCAACTAAATGACAGTAGCTCAACTAAATGAGAGTAGTATGTCTCCTTCAACTTATGAGAATGAAAATCATCTCTAGAAGTTACAATGTATTCCTTAAAGAGCAAATTTGATCCCTCTTGGTAATCTTTGCAAAACTTAATGATTGGTTGTAGCAGTCAGGGAAAAATTCCTGTGCAATAATATTAATACTTTTTAGAGCACTAAGTGTGGGCAGATTATCATTGTTATAAATTTGTAAGTGTAACTGCATTACATATAACTTTAACAAAACCCACTACAGGGTAGATGCCACAGTTCCCATTTTGCACATTGGAAAACTGAGGCGTGTAAAGGTAATTTAGCTTACCTAAGGTTTCAAGTTTCAAGTTTCCAAGTGGTATAACATAGGTCTGAAATCATTTAGTGTGACCTCAGCATCTATAAGAAGCTAGGATTTAGTTCAGTTGGTAGAGCGCTGCTCTGCAGTCTCTGAGGTCCCGAGTTCAATTCCCAGCACCACAAAAAAATGGGAGAAGGATGTGGCAATCCACTCCAGAGGCAATACCAAAACAATTAGCCATTGAAAACCCTTTGAGGGTCCTATGAGTAGGACACAACTTGACGGCACCTAACAACAGCAACAGCAGCATCTATGCTGTTCATCAGTACAATAAACTACCTTTAATCCCAACTTCATAGAGGCACTTGAAAGGAGTATAAACAAAATATATGATCAGCAGAAGGAAAGAATTTTCAAATCTTGAGATAAAATTACAATAAACAAAGAAGACAAGAAGGAAAAAACATATACATGTTTATGTACTTTAGGGATGGAAGGAAGAAATTTAGTCAATAGACACAAGAAAAATCAGAATCAAAGGAAAAGGCAGGAATACATACATTTAAGTAGTTTAGGGAAGAAGGTAAGAAAATTATACAATAGACACAAGAAGAATAGGAATCAAAGCATTAACATAGTAGGATGTTTTCCTATTCTCTTTATTACAACATATTATTTCTGATATATGATTTTAAGAACATCCTTTTCTTATAGTCACACATTGAGATAATGGTGTGGAGACAAAGAAAGCACAGAATCAGATATTTATAATAAGAAATCTAACAAATGTATACTTATAGAGCTCCT
>VMDO01022055.1:0-34194 GCA_007922755.1 Pedetes capensis
ACCTTTGAGTAGGATTTTTCCTTCTTGTAATTTTGAGTCAGCTCTCTCATATGAGTGAGAACATGTGTTGTTTCTCTTTCTGAGCTTGTGTTCGTTCACTTAAAATAATTTTCTCTAATTCCATCCATTTTGCTGCGAATGACCCTATTTCATCTTTCTTGATTGCTGAATAGTATTCCATTGTGTATATATACCATAGCCCCTCAACAGAAGAATGGATTAAAAATAAATTTTAAAATTAAAAATGATATTTTTAATTCATTAACTTCACAATACAAAAAAAAAAAAAGAATAAGCAAACATCTGAATCCAAGAACAGCCTTGTCCTGAGCTCTCCTGTCTAATCCTTCAGACAGAGCATATCAAGAGCCTTTTGTTCAGTTCTGAGAGCCACCAGTAAATACAACATTAACAATTGAATGTTGTCCCAAGGAGAACAAACAGGATTGAGAAGGTTCTATAATAGGACAATGAGCTAAGAGAGGCATATGACAGAGCTAGAAAACTGAACACAATCGATTTTAAAGAAAAGACAACTCATTAAAAGCTGGAGTAGAAGGAGCAGCCCATTAGCCTTCTTTAAATAGTCCAAGGGCTATCATAAGAATGAGATTTTCAAGTTCTGAAAGGAAAGGAAATACCGTGACAAGAAATTTTAGTTCTGGCATGTTTTGTTGCTTTTTGCCATTGCCTTCTAAGAAAGGCAGATTCTGGTACTGGGAACATCTTTTGTTTGCTGAATACCAGGAGGTTGTCGGGGGGGGGGGGGGGGGGGGGGGAAGGAACTAATCTCACTGAATAAGAATAGTACAGAGATGCAATGACAGAGGACTGTGCTCATAAGACAACAGGGTCCAGGGAAATGGGGAGGGCAATGTCTCTGAGGCAACAATTTCAGGAAGGAAAAGATCCACGGTATGCAGCCAAAGAGAAAATTTGAAAAGGAATTACATGAATATAATGATTTATTTCTATCAAAATAATAAATGATATGATTAAAAATTAGATAGTACAAAAATGTTTACAACCAAACACAGTATCCTACCACATGGCTCTTCATCCTGTTTCAAAGGCAACAACTTTTAAATTTTTCCTGGTTTTACTTATTTTCTTTGCTTTCAATCATTATGTTGGTGTTAGGTGCCATGGAGTCATATCTGACTCATAGTGACCCTCCTAGGGTTTTCAATGGCTGACTGATTCAGGATTGCTTAGGGAGAGGATTGCCAAGTCTTTCTCCTGTTTTTGTGGTGCTGGGGATTGAACCCAGGTCCTCAGAGAGTGCAAAGCATCCCTCTACCAACTGAGCTAAACATACCATTTTTCTATGTTATTTGTTAATATCGACTTTAAAATTATATTTGTCCTTTAACTATATTTACTATAGTTAAAATTCTTTATCCTACATTTCTACCCCAATGTACACTTATATCATTAGATGACTTTTTGTTGGTTCCTTTATGGTTACCTCTACACACTTTTAACAAAATACTTACATATCTTGTTCATCAGTAATATTCCCACCTATACCCTCACCTTTACCTTCTGTCTCATTTCTTCTTCCTGCTCCATACATTACATTATCAAAGTGGGAAACATATTTTGCTCTGTAGCTATCATTAATTATTCCATACTTTACTCATATGTAATTGAAAAACTGAAAGGCAATAAATAGCATTTTCATTCTTATGACTAATTACTGTTTACTTCAGAACCAAGTTGTGTACAGTTTCTGAAATAAACAATATTTCTTCATAATTTCAAAGCTCAAAGGCTCTGTGCTAATCTGTATTAGTTACTTTTTTGTGTCACTGTGACAAAATACCTGACAGAAACAACGTAAAAGAGGAAGGATTTATTTTGGCTCACAGTTGCAAAGAGTTGCTTCCATCTTGGCAGAGAAGGGACAGCTGACCAGCTCAGCTCACATCATAGGAAGCAGGGAGAATCACAGGAAGTGGCCAAGGATGGTTTGTTCCCAAGGACCTGTCCACAGAAATTTACTCCCTCCACCTGGTTTCCACCTCCTAAAGTTTCCACAACCTCTCAACATAGCACCATTAAGTAGAGACGAGACCAAGCATTCAAACACATGAGACTATGAGGGACATTTTATATTCAAACAATAGACCATCTGAGAAGACTACACAAAAGGATCTTATTCTGATGTGCTATCAAGAGCTAAATCATGCTGCATTATATGTCTGGATGGTATATGTCTTATTTGTAAAGTTTGTGTGATGGTTGTTATACCTGAAAATTCTGACTTTGGAGTGTGTGTGTGTGTGTGTATGTGTGTGCATTAAAGAAACATTGCACTAAACAGAGATATATAGTCAAAGAGCATTATATTCAAGACTATTGCAATGGAGGAGAGAGATTCAATTCTACTCCAGTGAAGCAAAAGGCAGGTGAATTTTTAAATGCTCATTATGTTTGTGGAAAAGTGATAGAGGATACTAGGAGGAGGTTGTTCCATGTGACTAGGCTATGTTCTTTGGTTAAGTGTTGTTTATTGAAAGTAGGCTCCTGCCCTCCCACAAAATCTAAAGATGGGGGCACCATCTCCTTCAATAACTACATTTCAAGAGGATAGCTTCCAGATCCTAGAGAATGTCATTCCTGAGTTGTTAAAGTTGGCAAGAAGAGGGGAGAATATTTGCATTTCAAAGGAACAGAGAAAATTTACAATTTCAGTTTTCTCACATAAATGATCTAAGAAAAGCTTAGCAGCCTAGAGTCAGAATGAAGCCTACCTTTAGTTTAGAAGGTGGAGGTTGTCTTAAGTGTGTGTATGTGAGCATTTTACCATATGGTAAAATATTCTACCATTTTCAAATTTCTTTTTCTTTCCATTCTTTCTTTTAAACCTACTTCCTTACCATTCTTCCTGGGATCTGTTGCAGAGTACCCAGCATTCACAAACTACATCGAATGGATTAGTAAATGAATCTGGATGAAGACTGAAGGCATGACATGATCTGCCACACAAGGATTGCTGGTTCCCATTGTCTTTTTCTGTGCCACCCCGCAGGGGTATTGTCATGATGTAAAGTGCATCAGAGCCTGCCTTGCATACTGAGGAAACGTACTCAACATGCTTTCAGAGACACTGTCAGTCCAAAATTCCCTCTTTACACGGGGAACTAATGAAGATGGATGTGAATGTGGACTTGTTGAAATTATAGAAATTAAAGAATCATTTGAGTTAACAAATTAAATATAAATGCTCCTGGAAGTGATAAGTTTTGTCTGAAAAACAAATCTATTTGCCATTCATCTGTTTAAATGATTTAGATGAGCCCCCAACCTAAAGAAGAAATGTCAAAATGTTTTAGTATTCCCTTTAAGATCTTTCTTGTAAGCTGGGCCTGTAATTCCAGTAACTCAGGGGTGGGGGCAGAGGCAGGAGGATCAAGAGTTCAAATCCCAAGCCAGAATGTATAATTTAGCAAAATTTAGTCTCAAGATAAAAAATTGAAAAGGGGCTAGGGGTGCAGCTCAGTAGTAGAGTGCTTACAAAGTATGCAGAGATGCACAAGGCCCTGAGTTCAGACCCCTAGTACTGCAAAATAATCAATCCATCATTGTGTAACTAAAAGTTATCTTTACATCTCACTTTCTTCTACACCACCCTGTACTCCAGCCTCAAGAAGCTATTTGATGTCCTCCCAACACACCCTTCTAATTGAGGTATCTATTCACGTGGTATTTTTCTTAAATAGAAATAACCTGTTAGTTACTATTTTAATTTTATCTTATATGTTCACAGTATTGGACTTTGTGAAAATAAGGTCACTCCCTGAATTTAGGAATAGAATTTCACCTGGAATAGAAGCTCAGTTTGTCAATTATCATCATTCCCTAAGTCCCTTAAAAGAATCATGTCTTTTGGGCCAGAAATCGGAAGGCAGCAAATTATACTTCCAGTCTTCACCTTGACCACACAGAGATAGAGGCCAAAGGGAATGGATTCCATGTGGGGAGACAAGGAGAGGGAGGAACCCCTAAGAGATTCCAAGTCTTGAGGAGTAGAAAATATTAACCTCAGATAGGACCAGGCTCTGGGCAAGACAGACAGGGGAGCTCTGGCAATGAAGAACTTGTAAGGGGATCTGAAAAGCAGCACTGATTTTCATTTAACACGTTCTTACCCTCCTTGCATTTTATTTGTCCTCCACCAATAGTCAGAAAAGTTTTGCAAATTCAGGCTTATTTCCCTGAACTACGAAGAACCAAGTCAATAGTCCAGGCCAAGGCCCTGGCCACAACTGGTGGTAATGACAAGGAGAAAACTGTAAGAACAATAAAGTTCAAGGGCAACTGAGTCAAGGTCACTTGGTCTGCAGCCTTTCCTCCAAGTAGTAAGTGTCCTCTGTTCAACTAGGCATGGTTGAGCATTTTTTGAGGAAAGGGGATGAGCTTACATCCTTTAATGCTAAATTCTTCCTCCATCTCAGTCACTACTTTAAACATACTCTAATTCTAGAGATTCCAAACCTACTTCCTCCTTGCAAACACTTCTACTCTCCGGGCAGAGTACCATTACATTTTGTGCTCTGCCATAAGATACAGAATATTACAGTATTCCAAATCTTTGTGCAGATGTTTCCTAATACATAAAGGGCAGGTGTTAAAGACTCCCTCCTAATTTCCCTTTAGGGATTAAATAAGATATTGGATGTCTCATGGCATAGGCCCTGGCACTGTCCGTCTTTCTGGGGGCATTTAGCTTCTAATGCTATGGTGGTTCATTTTACATGAGACTCCCACATGCCTAAACTGTAGCATCCTTGGAGGCAGAGAGTGTATTATTATTATTATTATTATTATTATTATTATTATTATTATTATTATCAGCAGTTATATTTCCAGCACTTAGCACAGCTCCAACGATGAAAGTCAATACATATTGGCTGAGTTGAATCGACAGTATAATCAGTTTGTTTTCCTATTGACATCTACCTGAAGTCAAATTACATTGAATGTATTTGGGTGACAGGAGGAGAGAGGAAGTTCTTTTTGAAGCAGTGGATACTCAAGGACAGCATATGTGGTGGTGGATGAAGAGAAGCAGAATGGTGCTCAACACAAGTGCCACAATTTCTGCAGATTCCCTTTAGTTCCCCATGAAGTACAATACTCTTTGGACATAAATAATGCTGGCTCCTTCTCCAGGAGGCAGAGGACATCAATAATCCCATTGAGACACCTCACGGGTCAGCTGCACTTCTTCTGATAGGCCTTGGTATCACCTGACACTTGGCTGTAAGTTGCAATGGGCAGTGGAGGAAGAGGGCTAGAGTAGACACAGGTGGATGACTTAAACCCAAATTTCAGAGTCTACTCCTGCCACATGAAAAGGACTCTATGATCACTAGGTAGAGAGACTGGACCTCCCCAGATATCCCTGCTCCTCTCCCACCAAGCAAAGCAGAGAAAGGAAGAACAGAAAGGAAGTGGTATGCACTGAATGCCATACTGTGGCCATGAATAGTTCTAGCCACTTTACCTCTATGATCATTCACTTACTTTGCATGAATCAATTATGCTTCTCCTTTGCATAGTAAAAATGAGGCCCAGAAGATTCATATCACTTGCAATAAATAACAAATCAAAGATCCCCACTCAAATCTCTCTGACTCCAAAGTCCTGCATCTTGCTAATCCCATGCTGATGCCTCCATGGTAAGATGTTGCAACCACAGATCAGCTCTCAGACAGAACCCAGAGATGGTGAGTAGGGTAACTGCTGCATCTTTCCCTGGCGTCAAAGGCAGTGACAGCATCCTAAATGTCCATTAACATAATTCGATGCACCCTCCACATATTGTATTCTGACCGAGTTAATTCATTTAGTTGCAGTGTTATTCATGAACTCTTTTACTGGGAAATTCAGGTTTTGGTAAAACCAGAGACATGGCACTGAGCCCTCTATGTCTGTATTAATTTGCGTTTATTAAGTTACTGATGTGACACTCCAGGAAGCACAAGTATTCATATTTTCACCTGGCAAAGGGGAAAATGATTAACTCAATAATGTGAAACGATTGATGCAAATTGGCAACTAGAATTGGAACACAGATTGATATCAAAAGTCAGTGTGCCATATACTCTTTTGAGTACTGTTTTGCATGGAAAGTTAGTTAACGATGAAAGTTAATCAAATCAAGAGTGGTATCATCCTGTGAACCTCAAGGACTTAATGGGTTGTTTAGTCCTGTGTCTTAAAGAGCATAAACAGCTGTACACTCAGGAACATGACTCTGATGTCCAGATTAGACTATGAAGTGTTTGTTTATACATGCAAACTTAAACAGAAGACTGATGTAATTATCAGTAATTCAAGCCAAATATTTTCTACACGAATATTTTACTGTTTATTACTAATAGGGCTTATATAATCCCTCTGATTATCTCAACTCTCCACTTAACATATTTACAGCTTTAAAGCTAGAGACCAAGGTCTTACTTTTCAGTGCAATAAATTAACATCCCATTTCACCTCTGAAAACTGCACTTCTTACCCTCTGAAGATGAAAGAGGACTTCCGTGCCCTGTGCTTTTGGTGCCTATACTGGATCCATACGTCCCTGAAAATGAGATTAACAAAGAATAGCAAGAAAATAAGACCCTCCTGATCTACTTCACATCACCCCTTCCAAGCCCTCCTTGAATTTTAAACAAAATAAGTGTTTTTAATATAATTAGATAAGACAAAATCTTATCTCAAACAGCCCACTATGTGCCTCCCCAGATATTTGGATTCTGTTTGCAACTGAGTATCCTCAAGTATTTGATGAAATGTATTTGTGACATGGTCTATATTTGGTGTCTAGAGGACAAAGGGTCACAGTTCTATCATTTAGGTTGTTGTAAAGTTGGAACAGTCAGCAAATTGCTATGATCTTTTGAAAATGTATACAAGTTGTTAAAAAGATATTCCTATAAGTATCTAACTTAATCCCTTTGGAAACTAAGAAGATTATATTCAAAGACAAAAGATTATGTTGCCGGGTGTGGTGGTGCACACCTGTAATCCCAGTGTCTTGGGAGGCAAAGGCAGGAGGATTGCAAGTTCGAGACTAGAGGCAATCTGCGTAATTTAGCGAGACCCTGTCTCAAAAAAGTTAAAAAAAAAAAAAAAAAAAAAAAAAAAAAAGGTTTGGGGCTGCAGCTCAGTGGTCCAGCACTTACAAGGCATGCAAGCACAAGGCCTTGGCTTCAATCCTCAGTAACGCAAAAAAAAAAAAAAAAAAAAAGATTATGTTAAAATCCTTGACTATCCCAACTCTTTTCTGGGAGGGCATTCTTTCTGTGTCTTATTAAGAAGAATATATGAAATTATAACATATTGTATTTGTACAGCACTCCTCAGCTCATAAAGCACCTTAACATGTATTATCTCATTTTATCTTCATAAAAGCCCTCTGATACATACAGAGAATATGGTCCACATTTTATAAAAGAGAAACCAAGGGTTGGAGGTTAAATGGCTTGTCCAAAATCACAATGTTAGTAAGGACAGACAAGGACCTAAGCCCACAATTCCTAATTCTAAATTCAGAGATATCTTGATTCTGCTCCATCTCATGAATGTAAGGAGAGGACTATCCATACAATCCTTTCACATCTTGGCAGTCTACTCTCAGTCTTTAAATGTCAGATAGTTTGAGATCTTGATACATAGTAAAGACTTCAAGGAATAGGTCTTTAAAAATGAATGATTATGTTTATTTACTAGAAATTAATTTCTCCTGTCATTACCCCTAAAAATCATAAGGCATAAGTAACCCAAAAACACTTACTGCAACAAGCAGGCTGAAGGGCTGCTGAGTAATGGGTCAGACCCTGTGTGCAGCCACCTCCTAACCAGCTGCCATTTCCATTTTGTGAACCTTGGGTTTTTTTCATAAATGCAATGGGAGATTACTTTTGCCTTATTGGTCTACTTCCTTATGTAACTGACCTTAAGCAATTATAAAACAGCACAAACTGTGATTCAGTGCACTGTTCTTTATTAGAAGCTACTGGGAAAACACTACTTTTGCTCTTCAGAAAGGGATCTATTAATATTCTCTTTGAAGACCCTTGTGTTTTCCTGTAATGAGGAACAAAAGATTGCTACATATGACTGAAAAAAAAAACTCTGAATTTTATAAAACATGTTCAGCACTGTTTTTTGTGATAGAAGGACAAGAAAAAAACAGTATAGCTACATGATATACACACAAAGGTGTGTCATAGATAATATATAGCTACACCCATGTGGACGAGAGTCATTTCCTTAAAATTCCTACCTAAAATGGTATGATAAGAGGAAATAAAGTAAATAAATGCCACTATGTTGGCTCTAGTCATACCACCCCAGTGTCCAAGCTCATCTGATCTCACAAGATAAGCAGGGTCGGGCCTGGTTAGTCTTGGATGGGAGACACGCCAGGTGCTGTAAACTTGGGAGAAGGACCTGGCAGCCCACTCCTGAAACAATCAGCCACTGAAAACCCAACAAATAGCAGAGAAGCACTGACATAGTGTCAAGCATGGCACAGTGTCAGGCATGGAACAATTTCATTCTGTTGTACTTAGGGTCACTATGAATCGGACCTGACTCAACAGCACCTAACAACAACATATTGGAAATATAATCTCTTACTGAATTTTCGGGGCTGGGATTTAGCTCATCTGGTAGAGCACTGCGCTGCAGTCTCTGAGGTCCTGAGTTCAATTCCCAGCACCACAAAAATGGGAGAAGGGCCTGGCAATCCACTCCCAAGGCAATCCTGAAAAAAGAGTCAGCTATTGAAAACCCTATGAGGGTCGCTATGAGTCAGATACTGACTCGACAGCACCTAACAACAACAACAACTGAATTTTCTCCCTAGGAGTTTAGCAATAGTACGTGTAAAAATACTTTGTAGACTGGAGGATAAAAACAACCCCTTAGTGACTAGGGACCAGTATTAAAGATTGTTGATAGACTTCACAAGAAGAAAAAAAAATTGCAGAATGCTAAAGGAATGTGCCTTTGAAATGCCTGTGAAACTAACCAAACAATAACAGAAATTTTAAAACCACCAACAAAGTAAGTCCACCAAAGTTCCTTTAGTTTTGATCCTATAATGGCTACATATAAGTGCCATTGTGTATCTACAGTGACAATGATCTTCCTCCTTCCTTAAATGTATCTGATTCCCTAAAGCAGGCATCATTAAATTGTCATTACTCCAGACTGACATGCTGAACTTCCAGCCCTTTGCCAAAATACTTACATTTCCTTGGATCTTTCCTCTTATTTAGCAATTTCACAGGCTGTGAGAGATTTATTCTACACAGATTTGGTTTATGGTGATTGATACAATCAATGATCTCATACCTAAAGGAAGACTCCTTCCCTTTTGTTTCACTACCTCCTGCCGTATCCCATCCACAGCAAAGTTACCTTATTCCTTATAGGGCTATAGCATAACAGTGTTAGAATCATACATTTAAGATAATTTACCTATATTAAGATTTGACACCTAAAAAGAAACAGACAAATCATTGTTTCCTATAAGAGTCCTCTTAAGTTTAAAGGAAAATTCACTTTGTACTGCTGAGATATTAACTTGAGGGATTATAGCAAATTGAAAGCTCTGCCTACCACCCATCTTCTTTATCAACAATCTAGTTCTCTGTTGGACATGGAGCCAGCTCTTTTGGAGTCTGAGCTCTGTTTTCTTCTTCTGGCAATTCATTTCTAAAGCTGAAGATGAACCAGAGATGGCACAGAGAAAAACAGAATGATTTACAGGTCAGATAAAATGATTAGTTAAGAGAGGTCATAGGAATTTGTACTCATACTAGTTGTCCTAGTAAGTTGAAGGGAGTTTCAAGGTCATATATCTCAATATCTCATTAGTAAAACTATAACAAAGTCATGTGAACATCTTTGCTGAGTTAAAAGGAAATTAACCAAAAATAGAATTTGCTTTTCAAATGGAAAAAAAAAAAGCTTCAGATGTTCATCTTTCAGTGTCAAAATCTAATCACATTGAGACTTTCATCTTTATTGTTGTTAGGTGCCATCCAGTCAGATCTGATTCATAGCAACGTTCATAGGGTTTTCAATGGCCGATTGTTTCAAGATTGATTTGGGAGTGGATTGCCAAGTCTTCCTTCTATGTTTGTGGTACTGGGGATTGAACTAGGTACCCAGGTACCAGAGTCCTCAGAGAGGACAAACTCTACCAACTGAGTTAAACCCCAGCCCTCCATCTTTATAGGTTATCAAAAAAAAAAAAAAAAAAAACAGGAAATAAAAAAGAATTTTTTTCCATTACTTGGTTAAACCCAGGGCCTTGCACTTACTTTACAGGTGCTCTATCACTGGGCCACATTCTCAGCCCTTTTTTTCCTGAGACAGGGTCTCGCTAAGTTACACAGGCTGCCTCTGGCCTTGAACCAGCAATCCTCCTGCCTCTGCCTCCCTAGTCACTGCAATTATAGGCATTCGCCATGGCACCCAGTAAGAATTCTTTTAAATAGTAAAAATGAAAGTATAGTGCAATATAGCTGCATGTGAAGCCTTCAAACAAGATACAAATATACAACTTGTGCAGACGAGTTACCATATAGACACAAACATTAGAATATATCTAGAATGTAGTGGGTAAAAAAGAGACAACAGCAAAAATGTCTTTGCTTGTGAACTAACACACCCAAATAAAATGATATAATGGCTGAGATTTCTTAAAAGTAGGCAAAGGGAAGTGGGAAGAGGTGGACGGTAGGGTGAAGAAATGAGACTGACCATGAAGTAGTCATGTATCACACTAGGTGATATACACATGTTCTGCTAGCTCTTATACCTTTGTATTTACTAGAAAATATTTGTAACAAAAAGTAAAAAATAATTACACTAATTTGATAAGTACCTAAAGAGAGTAATACTGATATCTCTATTTTATAGGAGAACTAGGAAATAAGGGGGGCTGGGATTTAGCTCAGTGGGTAGAGCACTGCGCTGCAGTCTCTGAGGTCCCGAGTTCAATTCCCAGCACCACAAAAACGGGAGAAGGGCCTGGCAATCCACTCCCAAGGCAATCCCGAAACAGTCAGCCATTGAAAACCCTATGAGGGTCGCTATGAGTCGGATACTGACTCAACAGCACCTAACAACAACAACAAAGGCAATAAGGAGAAAAATCAAAACTATTAAAATGACCTTTATGGTGATTTATCTCCTTAATACTAAAAATATACTTGGCTCTAATTCTAGATATGGTACCTGTGTGCGATCTGAAAACTAAACATTAACTTTGATCACTTCACCTTAATCAGATTGGTTTCTACTTGTACACAAAAATGGCTTGATTAATAGAGTATAAACAATTCCAATCACCTTCCTGATTTCTAGGACAAATGTGTGATATGGAGTAGTGTGAAGACTAAATCCTGTCCCTTCGAGAGGCAACATATTCTACCTGCTTGTTGGGAGATAATTCTTCATGGATATTCTGCATGGATATCCTACATGCATATCTTGCAAGCAGAGACACAGACTGTCCTTTCTCGCAGAATGTCTTTAAAAAAAAAAAATCTTTGTGTAAGAACAACCTTGAAAGATAGAAATAGTGTTTGCCTCTGGAGCAAAGGGCAGGCAAACTTACCTCCCATTATAAAAGTTTTGAGTTCGTGAAACTCAAAGTTCCTCTTTTCTAACACAACCAAGTACATATGTAGGTAGCATCCAGCCATTTTCAAAATGCCTCATGGGAACTTGGTCTCAGGGAACCAGTATAAAACATGCTGGTGTTTATGCTGTCTACTATATCATAATCAAGTCCTTTGTCTCTGACCCAGGAGTCTCATGTCTCGCATTCATGAAATACTTACAAAATAATCTGCAAGTAGGATACATTCTAAGACCTTCACAGATCTTGCCATTGTTAAAACTAAAATGGTAAATATAATGTACCTGGCATGAATGTGACCTGTATTGAGACTGGCTGAAGAGAAGTCTTCAGCTAAATTCATTGTGAAAGGTTTCAGTTAAAAAATAGCAATGCCTGCCAGGCAAGCCCACAGGTGCACTGTACCATGCATGCCCTTAATAGTGACTTTGTGAAGCTATTTGTTTCAGTGCTAGTTAAATGAGAGGTTTTCAATAAATGTTTACTACCCTGATGTGCTTGTCAGAGTTCTACACGAATTTAGTGGATTGAATAACCAAGAGCTACATATTACTTAGGTATTCTGATTTTTAATTCTTTTTTTAAAATAGAACTTCTTCAAAGATTAAGTAGAAAAAGATGGGAGAAGCCATTTTATAATTTACATGCAAGATGTATGTCTTAAAACTTTTAATATAAAGCATTACAGGAAAGCTCACAAATTTTCTCCATCACTACTGAAAGAGAATTAAAAATTAAGAATTGTAATTGTGATTTATTGTATTCAATAACTTAAAAATAAAATTAAAATTACAGTCTCATATAGTATTTAAAAAGTTTTGCCAAGTTCTTGTACAATTAAAATGGTCCTATTTTTCTTGTTGTAAATAGTTCTTCAAAATAATTCATAGGCAACGTATTGCCCAGAGTCAAACCAGGGTTTGTGTTTCCACAATGCTGATGGATTGCTGAGATAATTTTCCTAATCAACAATGTGTCACTCTTCCTAATGGGTTAAATAAACATTTTGTAGAAGTAAATTAGAAAAATACATATATGTGAATACACACACACACACACAAATGGCTTGACCTTTCACTTTTCTATCATTTTACTTCTGTGATGCATATATTTTCTAGAATGTCATGTGTACATAAGTCACTGAAGAATATAATCAAAAGGAAAGAGAAATGTTACTATCCTCAATTCTAATTATCAGAGGACCACACCACCTTGATTAGTGAGTGTGTGTGTATGTGGGGGGGGGTAGTGGGAAATCCCTGAATAGGCCATTTCCACCAAAAGTGTCTATAAATATGGGATATTAACTTATTTTAACATTTGCAGCTCTGGAGAGAAATAGAAAAATTGTTAGTGACAATGACCATTGAAGAAGGACTTTTGCCATGTTTTTTCTGTGTTTAATATGCTTAGAAATGGCTTAGAAATTATTCTAAACACATTTTATTGATATTTTATTACATGGATATACAATAGATTTCCCTTAGCTGAAACTCAGACTAAATAATCATGCTTGATGATGCTCAATGATGGAAAGAAGGGTCCAGAGGATATGTGGTCAATAAGGCTGCAAGAAGAGGAAGAGGAGAGATGGGTGGAGGTGCACAGAGATGTGTGCCTTTGGAGATGAAGGATGAGAACACACCCTGTGGAACTGTTTGCATTTTCTTCAGCGGTATATGACACAAGATCATTAGATAAAATGGACAGTGGTGCTAGATGAGAAGTTTGAATAAGAGCTTGTATATGAAATTACCATTGCAGAAGGTGGGAGATGAGCTTCCTAAAGAAATAAAATAACTTGCAATAATAGGATTGCTGTGCACTGGCAGCTAAACTACTTTATAGCATACTATTTGTCTTCCTATGCATGGCAACTTATTTTAACAAACCAGTGTTCATTAAATGTCGCCATTATATTCAATGCTGAACCATCTGTGATATCTAAGTTGTCCTAAAAGTGTGTTGGTGTCCAGAAGCATGCTTCTGACTAGCCCAGCCTTCCTGAGCCAAGAACACCAGGAGCCTGAGTTAAAGCATGCTGAATGGCAAACAAGTCTGGGAAGGCAAAGGTAAATCTTGGAAACTAAAGTAAAACTCTGGAAAGATTTACTGTTTTCCTTTTCCTGGAGTCATTTGTTTACATTCCAAAAGGTAATAGACCTAAGGATCTGGCTACTTCTCCAGGGAGGGGGTTTGCTTATATTCTACAGGACAAAAGTTCAATGGCTTGCTTTCCTGCGTGCGCTTGCTGGTTCACTCTGTCTCTCCTCTTTCTCACTTCTCTCAGAGGGACAGCTGTTTATATAATTCCAAAACTCAGAATTTTAGAGCTCTTCTTCTATTGGGAGACGGATGTGGCAATCCACTCCCAAAGCAGTCCTGAAACAATCAGCCATTGAAAACCCTATGAGCGTTGCTATGAGTCAGATCCTCACTCGACTGCACCTGATAACCCCAACCACACTCCCTGTGTCCACTGTATGTGCAGTGACATCTGCCCCCACCATATTGTTACATTGGGTACTGAGGCCTGGAAACCCTCACAAGATGTTCTGCAAGTAAACTGTCTGTTCTCTGATCCAGAGACCTCACGTTTACATGCACACGTGCGTGCGCGCACACAGACACACACACACACACACACACACACACACACACACACACACACACACACACCATTTAGAGATCACAGTCTCTTAGAACCAAGGTCCTAAAACTTCCATGGGCCAGGATCTGAAGAAAGGTAAGTGAAAGGTATTTAAAGTAAAACAAGGTGCCTATCTCAGTTTGTGTGGCTATAACATAATACCATACGTTGTGTGCCAAACATCAAATATGTTTTCCCATAGTTCTGAAGGCTGGAAAATCCAAGATCAAAGTGCTGGCAGATGCAGCGTCTGGTGAGAGCCCCCTTCCTGGTTCACATATCACCATCTCCTGTTTCATCACATGGTGAGAGCAATGAAGCCTGGTGCCTTCATCCCACTGTAAGACTACGAGTTCCATTTGTGAGGATTACACCACTATGACCTATTTTCCAAAAGTGCCACTCCAAATGCCATCATATTTAGAATTTAGATCTCATTACATGAATTTTGGAAGACAAAAGCATTCCTGATTTTACTACCTAGCAATCAAGTACTACAGCCTTATCTATTTTTCTAGTTCTAGACAGAAGACTCTATCCATTGTGGGTTTTTGGTTTTGGTTTTATTTTCTTTAATCTTTAATTTCTAAAATTATGGGATGCCTGCAGCTCTATCACTGTGGTATCTGATCCTGTCAGATCTTAGAAGCTAAGCAGGGTTAGGCCTGGTTAGTACTTGAATAGGAGACTGCCTGGGAATACCAGGTGCTGTAAGCTTGGGAAAAGGACCCAGCAACTCTCTCCCAAAAAGCAATCTACCATTGAAAACCCTATGAGCAGCAAAGAAGCACTAACAATAGTGTTTCACGTGTTGTACATAGGGTCGCTATGAGTCAGACACTGACTACCTCTCATAATTTTTGTTAGGTGCCATGGAATGGGGACTGACTCATGTCAACCCTATGAAGAACAAAATGCTGCCTTACACTGTGCCATGCCGGGCACTATGTCAGTGCTTCTCTGCTATTCATAAGATTTTCAATGGCTGGTTTTTTTTGGGAATGGGCTGCGAGGTCCTTCTCCCAAGCCTACAGTACCTGGTATTCTCCTGTGGGCTCCCATCCAGGGACTAACCAGGCCTGACCCTGCTTAGCTTCCAAGATCTGAGATCAGATGCCACAGGGGTACGGCAGCAGGCATACCTTTCATAATAAGCACCAGAAATTGTCACAGCAAGGACTGTTCTGGTTTTGTTGGTAATGTGATAGTAGTGTGATGACATGTGTTAGGATTATTTCTTCAACACATCAGCATAACATGATATTACATAAAACTCTTCCTGTTCCTTTAAATTAGAGCCTGATTCTCCATAGCTCAGACGAGGATGTGCCCCTTACCCTGATCTAAGCAGAAGACAGAAATAGCTCTATCAACATGCTCAGGAAAAGTTTACCTTGTGAAGCTTTCCTAATTAGAAATATTGTAAACAAATAAGTAGCAATTATGATTTTTAAAATAAGTTTCCTTGTCTCCAAATATGAAGTCTGTTCCCTTGGTAGTGCTACCTTTGGCTTCTGCTACGATCCTTTGTGCAATTTTCCTATTTTTTTCAGTTCTCATTAAAAATATTATTCACACCTTTGCCTTAGCAGCCTCTTGATCATTAAAACATTGCTGAAATAAATTCATTTAAGATAAGTATATCCTTACATCTCCCAATGGATTTATTATTAATTGTAGGTATAGCCCATGGCAAACTTCTCAGAGACTATGTTCAAATGCAATCCATTATTAAGCTATAACTATGTATTTTTGAAACTTTGCCCATAGAATTTGAGTTTGAGATGAGCTTGGCTCATCTAATCCAACCATGTACCAAAGATTTACAATATGCTTACTTACATACAGATGGGCATGCAGCCTGAACAGGTGGGAGGAGTTTCTTTCTCATCCATCCACTCACTCCATCACTGGGACTCTTAAGTCTGAAAAATCTTTTCTTGATATTGAACCAAAATTCACCTTCCCAAAAGTTATACCTATTGATTTCAAAACTAGTCTATGGATCATACAACCTAAATCTTTCTTTCACTAGATAGCTCTTCAAATAACTGAAGGTGATTGCCATGTCAATTTTAATCTCTTCTTTAGTTAGTTTTTGATGCTAACATTCAAATCATGTTATTTTATTTAACACTCTCTGCACCTTGGACTTTACCCCCAATCAAACTCTGCATTAGCAACAGCATCTCAGCTGTTTGATCCTTTACTCATTGTCAACACATTGCCTGAGACTTATGAAATTTTCAGAGCTGAAAATATAAACAAGTGAATTACTGGCTCCAAAATATTAAACAAAACAAAAATTTGAAATTATTAAAAGTTTCATCAGATAGTATAAAGTATACAATGGTATACATTATATGGTATATACATACATACAATGGTATACATTATATCAGCTTTATTATTAACTTTAATATTCATTAAAATCATTACAGATAAAAACAGTCTGAATATTAGTTTCATTTTTGCTTCTCAATAACTTCCAAGTATGCACAATGAATACAGAGAAATGAGAGCTAGTTGTAAGTTAAATGATTATAATTAAACATCTTAAGCCCAAAACTAAAAATATCTTTATAAAATATAAACAATATGTTTATAATATTAGTTATATTCATTTTAACTGAAATTCAAAGGCATCAATACAATTATAAGGGCCTATAAAAAGCCTTACAAATGGCATAAACCATAACCTCTGCTTAAAAAATCACCCATGGGGATGTCGGATAAAAGCAAAGTTCTAGGACCCACCTCAGTCCTATTGACCTGGAAGTTTAAAGTCCCAGAGCTACTGCTTTTAAATAGGCTCATTAGCAACTTTCCTTTATTACTTAGTCCCCCTCCTTTTTTTTTTTTTTAACAGCACTAGGGGACTCAACCCAAGGCCTCATGCATACTTTTCAAGTGCTCTGCGACAGACCTGCACCTCTAGCCCCCTTTTTATTTTTTAAATTGAGACAGTGTCTCCCAAAGTTACTCAGGCTGCCTCTGGCTTCTACCCTACAATCCTCTTACCTTCACCTCCCGAGTTGCTGGGATTACAGACTGTACCACTACACTCAACCAATCCCCTTTATCTTTGACTTCTAACTTACAACCTGATTCTTTGTTAGGCCTACTGATAATGGTATCTTTCTCTTGGTTCTAAGCAGTCAGTCCTTCTACTATTCCTACAGTGTCCCTAGCCCAGAATATAACTAACATAGTGACATTAATTTAAATTGTATCCACAATAAATACCAACAGAAACATAACAGTTAGACACTAAATTATCATAATAAAATCATCCCTAGCATCGCCAATGAATGGCTAAAATACCATCCATTTTAATTTTTCCTTCTTGCTTGCAGCTTGAATTCCCTAAGACATGTATGGAAACTCTGCTGCCTTGAGTTCAGGAGCCAAGTAAAAAAGGGGTGGAGAATGACTTATAACTCAATAAATGCATCTCTAGAGTCAAAGTGTGCTGGACATAAGACCCTGAAGAGAAAAAAGTGTCACTCCTTGAGACAATTAAATACATGGGAAATGGAAAGCTCTTTTTAGAGACACATCAGTAAGCCAAAGAACACTGACATTTTTCTCTATTGATAGATTTTGGTTAGTCATTTTTCTAAAAATGATTCCAGTACTTGCTGTGCCTTAAATGGTCTCCATGTACTGTACCCTGAAACAGTGACAAAATCTCCTTAAATACTACTGAGGTATGACTTAGAGGCCAAGGATTATAGAGTTCAATAAATATTAATGAATTCAACTGTTAAAAGATTTCCTATGGAGTATTTAGCATATCTGCTTTTTATATCAATTCCTACAGGAGAGGAAATTCCAGTCACAGCCAACACTAATTTAATACCAGTATTGGAAGGGATAAAACATTTTTCTTCATGAAACTGCCTATAAAAATAGCAACTTGTTAAACCAAAATCAACTTCATTGAAATCAAATATATCCATTTTAGGCCTTGAAACTAAGAAAAATAATCTTTGGGACGATTTTTAATATTTTTTACCATGTCTGCCATTTGCTAAAAACAAACTGAGTGGAGTGTTAAAAGACAGCTTTGGCAACAGAATCTTCAGAATTAAACATTCAGGAAAAATAAGCACTGGCCACTTGCCTGGGCCCATATAGAAACTGGGCCTGGTTCCGTGTAAGGATGGAACATTCAACACACTCAACCAATTTTGCTATAAATTAGCAAACCTCAGAAGAGATATTTATAGTGGGAGTTTTTATTTTTAAAAAGGCAGAAATTCATAAAAGAACAGGAAAGGCAATAATAACAGAATTTTGCAAACTGGTAAGCCAATAGGCAAGCTGCAACTCATTTGGCAGAAAAAGAACCAAATCCTAAACTGGTGATTGGGAAAGCAAAGCAACAGCCTGGATTGCACAGCAGATGCTCAGAAGGCTAGGGATTCTGCTCTTGTGTGGGGACCAAGGGAGATGCCAAGATGAGGAAGATTAATTTTAAGACACATGAGGAACATGTATCACAGATTCACTTCATTCTGTTAGGTCTGTGTCCCTCCCCCAGTATAGTCAATTACTAGACATTTATTCCCTAGAGATAATAAGGCAGAGGGTAGATGGACTGAGAGCAATGTACACAGATCAAAGTTGGGCCACCTCATGCCAACCCCAGCCCACTGAGGCCTTAAATCTCCCAACACTATATCCCTACTGGCTCCCACAACAAGAATCACCTAGTCATTACTCTTGAGGCAAGAAGTTGAAAGAATCTTCTTTAGAAAATTGTTGTTGTTGTTGTTGTTGTTGTTGTTGTTGTTAGGTGCTGTCAAGTTGGTGTCCAACTCACAGCCACCCTAACTATGAACAACACATGAAACACTATTGTCAGTGCTTCTCTACTGTTCATAGAGTTTTCAATGCCTGATTGTTATGGGGAAGCGGGACGCTGGGTCCTTCTCCCAAGCCTACAGCACCTGGTGTTCCCAGGTGGTCTCCCATCCAAGTACTAACCAGGCCTGACCCTGCTTAGCTTCGGAGATCTAACAGGATAGGAGACCACAGTGGTATGGCTGCAGACTTAGGAAGTTAGATCAGACTAAAAGAAAATATCCAAAGTTGCTGATTTCCACACCTGGTGTATAAATAGCCAGATCACTCTAAGGCAAAGGATACCAAAGAAAATGTCCAACCACGCTGAGTTTTCAATCATTGTTACTAGCACCTACTCTTACATGAGCATACAGTCAAAGAACACCAGACATCTCAGGAAGGCCTCTAGGACAGGTACCAAAAGTCAAGATACCAACTTAGCAGAAAAAAGAGACTATGTGGGGAGAGGAAATTTCAAAAAATGTTAATATCCTAAGAAAAAGAAAAGAAAGACATTGTATCCATGAAATAAGAATGATGATGATCTAAGAAGGAGTGTTAACAATAGCAATTCTCAAACCTTCTGTTACATGATCCCTTAATGCTCTTAAAAATTATTGAGAATCCTATAAAGTTATTTTGGTTACATCTTTCAGTATTGTTGTTTGTTGTTATGTGTGGTTGAGTCAGGTCCAATTAACAGCAACCCTATGTACAACAGAACTAAACACTCCCAAGCACTGCACACATATTAAAAATTACGAGAGAAGTTTTTAAACATACAGCAATTGATATAGCATAATATATACAATACTAAAATAGCATTAAAAATGTATTTTTGTAAAGCAATCATAATTCCCAAACAAAAGAATTAATGACAATAGTGCCTTTGTTTTATAGTTTTTCAAACCTCTTTAGTATCTGGCTTAAAAAAAGACAGCTGGAT
The DNA here is from genome assembly GCA_007922755.1 of Pedetes capensis. Taxonomy (NCBI): domain Eukaryota; kingdom Metazoa; phylum Chordata; class Mammalia; order Rodentia; family Pedetidae; genus Pedetes; species Pedetes capensis. The sequence goes on from VMDO01022055.1 coordinate 20,122, forward strand.
TCTCATGTCTATTTCTCCATTCCATCTGATACAATATCACATACCAGGTCATCTCTGTAAAATTCCTCCATATTTATAAGAGAATGGGAGTAAAAAAGAGAAAATCATCTTAAAAAGATAATAATAAAGGAAGGATACTGATATTTGAGTGTTAATTTTGTATCCTGCCACTTTGCTAAAGGAGTTAATTAGGTCTAAAAGTTTTCTAGAGGAGTGTTTGGGGCCCTTTAGGTAAAGTATCATATCATCTACAAATAAGGATAACTTGACTTCTTTGCCTATCTGTATCCCATTGATTTCTTTCTCTTGTCTGATTGCTCTGGCAAGGACTTCAATCACAATATTAAATAAGATAAGAGAGAGTGGGTATCATTGTCTTGTTCCTGATATTAGAGGAAATGGTTTCAATTTTTCTCCATTTAATATATTGGCTGTAGGTCTGCCATAAATGGCCTTTATGATGTTTAGATATTTTCCTATTATGCCTATCTTCTCTGGGGTTTTTATCATGAAAAGGTGTTGCACTTTTTTAAAGGCCTTCTCAGCATCAATTGAGATGATCATGTGGTTTCTGTTTGCAAGTTTGTTGATATGTTGAATTACATTGACTTATTTTCATATGTTGAACCAGCCTTGCATCTGTAGAATAAATCCTGCTTGGTCATGATGAATAATCTTTTTAATCTGTTGCTGAATTTGGTTTGCCAGGATTTTGTTAAGGATTTTTGCAACTATGTTCATTAAGGAAATCAATCCATGTTTTCTTTCTTAGATGTATCCTTGCCCAGCTTACATATCAAGGTGATGGTAGTTTCATAGAATGAATTTGGGAGTGCTCCCTCTTTTTCTAATCTTTGGAATAATTTGAGGAGAACTGGTATTAATTCTTCTTTGAAGGTTTGGTAGAATTCTGCTGTGAACCCATCAGGTCCTGGGCTTTTCTTTGTTGGGAGGTTTCAAGCTGTAAGAGAAGGAAATTAAGGCAACAATCCCTTTCATGATAGCCCACCCAAAACTTAGGAATCAATCTAACCAAAGATCATGGAGATCTCTACAAAATTTTAAAACATTAAAGAAATCACAAAGGATACTAAAAGGTAGAAGGACCTTCCCTGGTCATGATTTGGAGAATTGATACTGTAAAAATGGTCATATCATCAAAACCAATCTATAGATTTACTGAAATCCCCATTAAAATTTCAATGACTGATTTTGCAGAATAGAAAAAAAATCCAAAAATTCATGTGGAAACACAAAAGACCACATATAGCCAAAACACTCTCAAGCTGCAAAACTAGAGCAGTCAGGATCATAATCTTTGACTTTAAACAATACCACAGAGATATAGTAATAAAAACAGCTTTGTACTGGTATAAAATAGGCCTGAAGACAATGGAATGGAATGGAGGACCCAGAAATACACCAATGCATCTACAGCCACCTGATCTTTGACAAAGGAACAAAGCAGACAAATTGGAGAAAAGATAGCCTCTTCAATAAATGGTTCTGGGAAATTGGATTTCCACCTGCAGCATTAAAAATATATCTAATGATTTCTTGTCTGCTGTCCCATGGGTGTTGACTATAGAACCAAGTAAAGCAAAATCTTGAACAACCTCAGTCTTTTCTCTATTTATCATGATGATGCATGCTGATCCAGTTGTGAGGATTTTTGTTTCACTGTGTTGAGGCATAATCCATACAAAAGGCTGTATTCTTTGATCTTCACCAGAAAAATTTCAAATCCTCTTCACTTTCAACAAGCAGAGTTGTGTTATCTACATAACACAGGTTATTAATGATTCTTCCTCCAATCAAGATGCTGTTTTCTTCTTCATAAAGTCCAGCTTCTCTAATTATTTGCTCAGCAGAGAGACTGAAGAGGTATGGTGAAAGGATACAGCCCTGATGCACACCTTTCTTGACTTTAAACCAGGAAAGGTTTCCTTGTTCTGTTTGAATGACTTCCCCCTAGTCCATGTACAGATTTCTCATGAGTGCAATTAAGTATTCTGGTATTCCCATTTTTCACAGTTTATTATGATGCACACAGTCAAATGCCTTTGCACAGTCAATAAAACAGAGACTTCTTTCTGATGTTCTCTGCTTTCAGCTAATATCCATCTGACATCAGCAATGATGTCCCTGGTTCCATGTCCTCTTCTGAATCTGGTTTGATTTTTCTGGCAGTTCCCTGCCTATATACTGCTGCAGTCACTTTGAATGATCTTTAGCAAAATTTTAGTTTTGTGTGATATTAATGATATCTTTTAATAACTTCCATATTCAGTTTGATCACTCTTCTTCAGAATAGGCACAAATATGGATCTCTTCTAGTCAGCTGACCAGGTAGTTATTTTCCAAATCTCTTGGCATAAACAAGTGAGCATTTCCAGTGCTGCATTTGTTTGTTCAAACAACTATACTGGTATTCCATCAATTCCTGGATCCTTCTGTTTTGCCAGTCCCTTCAAGGCAGCTTCTACTTTATCCTTTGGTACCACTGGTTCCTGGTCATATGCAACCTCTTGAAATGGTTGGTCATCCACTAACTCTTTTTGGTATAATGACTCTGTGTGTTCCTTCAATCTTCTTTCAATGTTTCCTGTAGTGTTTAATATTTTCACTGTAGAATCTTTTACTATGGCTACTAAAGGGTTGTTGTTGTTAGGTACTGTCGAGTCATGTCCAACTCATAGCGACCCTCACAGGGTTTTCAATGGCAGATTGTTTTGGGATTGCCTTGGGAGCGGGTTGCCACATCCTTCTCCCATTTTTGCAGTGCTGGGAATCAAACTCAGGACCTTAGAGACTGCAGAGCAGCGCTCTACCAACGAGCTAAATCCCAGCCCACTCAAGTGTTGTATTTTTCTTTAATTCCCTTAAGCTTAGGAAAATAGAAAACTAAAAGGGAAGAAGATGCTCTATCTCCAGCTCTTTGTACATGTCCTTATAATGTTTGATTTTGTCTTGTCAAGCTGCCCTTTGAAATCATCTGTTTAGTTCTTTAATTTCATTATGCCTTCCTTTTACTTTAGCTGCTTGACGTTCAAAGGTGAGTTTCTGAGTCTCTTGACATAATTTGATCTTTTTTCCCTCTTTTAAATAATCTTTTGCTTTCCTTATGAATGATGTCTTCGATGTCATGCCACAACTCATTTAGTCTTCTGTCATTAGTGTCTAATGCATCAAACCTATTTTTGAGGTAGTCTCTGAACTCAGGTTGGATATACTCAAGATCATACCTTGGCTATTGTACATTTGTTCTATTTTTTTCAGTTTTAGTTTGAACCTGTACATGAGCAGTTGATGGTCTGATCCACTATTAGAACCTGATCTTGTTCTGATATTGAACATTTCCATCATCTCTTTCCACAAATGTAGTTAATTTGCTTCCTATATGTTCCATCTGGCAACTTCCATGGATATAATTGTCATTTATGTTGGTGAAAAATGTATTTGCAATGAAAATGTCATTGGTCTGGCAAAATCCTATCATGCAATCTCCAGCATCATTTCCAAGGACATATTTTCCAACTACTGAGCCACTCTCTTTGTTTCCAATTTTTGCATTCCAGTCACGAGTAATTATCGGTACATCCTAATTGAATGTTTAATCTATTTCCTATTGCAGAAGCTGGTAAAAATCTTCCCTATCTTCATATGTAGCCTTAGTGTTGGGTGTATAAATTTGAATAATAATCATATTAACTGGGCTTCCTTGTAGGTGTATGAATATTATTTTATCACTAACAGCATTGTACTTCAGGACAGATCTTTATATGTCTCTTTTGATGATTAATACAATTCCATTTCTCTTTGATTTGTCATTCCTTCCATAGTAGACCATATGATTGTCTGATTTAAAATGGCCAATGCCAGTCCATTTTAGCTCACTGATGTCTAGAATGTCTATTTTCCATACAGTAGCGGCTTGTTTGTTGTTATGCTGCTGAAAGCTATGCCACCAGTATCTCAGATACCAGCAGGGTCACCAATGGTGAACTGGCTTTAGCTGAGCCTCTAGACTAAGACAGACTAGGGAGAAGGACATGGCAGCCTGAAACAATTAGCAATTGAAAACTGTATGAATAGCAGAGAGACAGTGTCTGATATAGTTCCTAAAATTGACACCCCCAGGTTGAAAGTCACTCAAAAGATGACTGGGGAAGAGTTGCCTCCTCAGAGTAGAGTTGATCTTAATGACAGGAATGGAATAAAAGACCTCCATTTGCTAATATGGCATGACTCAAAATGAGAAGGAAAAGCTGTAAACATCCATTAACAATTGAAGCAAGGAATCCATGTAATATGCATCTAGGAAAATTAGAAATTGTCAAAAGAGAAATGGAGTGCATTGAAAATCAGTAGCTCCTGGCAACTAAAAGCAAAGGATTGGAATAGAGAACTTTGGGGATGGGGAGGAAAATCCACAAAATAAAGAAAAAAAAAATCAAGAGAGGGGAATAATTGTTTCTTTTTGTTTTTGTAGTACTGGGGGTTAAACCCAAGGCCTTATTCATGCTAGGCAAGTGCTCCACCACTGAACTATACACTCTAGCCACTTCTTTTTTATTTTTCCAACAGTGTCTAAGTTGTGCAGGCTGCCTTTGGCCTCAAACATGTGACCCTCCCAAGTAACTGAGATTATAGGTGTGTACTACAGCATTCAGTAGGAAAATCCTTTTAAAAATTCATATATATATATATATATATATATATATATATATACACTTACATATATATACATATATGTGAAGTTTCAGAAAGAGATAACAGAAAAGGATATTTCTGTAGAAATAACTTGAGAGACCTTTTCAGAACTGATGACATGTATCCCAGATAAAAAAGTCTCAGTAAATGTCCAAATGCATAAAATTACCTACATATGTTCACATCATTCTAAAATATTTCAGAAACAGAACTGAAGAAAAAACACAAGCCTCCAGAGGGTGGATGAAAAAAAGAGATCACACCCAAAGCATCAAGAAACAGAAAATCCTCATATTTCTCAATAGCAATTATGGAACCTAAAATAAAACTTAACAATGCCTTCAAAATCCTGAATGACAATTATTTACAAGCAAGGTCTCCATTAAGTCTAAGGGTAAAACAGAAATACAGAAATGCAGGATCCTGGGAAATTTTTCTTCATTCTTCTATTTCAAGAATACTATCAGAAAATGTGTTCCCATAAAACAATTCCTTAAACCACATGCAAAAGCAAGCAACCAAGCAAGCAACAAGCAAAAGAAATGGGGTACAGAAAAGCAGAGATCCACCTTAGGGAAAAAAGCAAAGGCAATATCCAAAAAGATGGTGAGGGAAGATTCTGAAAATATACATCATTGTGCCAAGTGCAGAGGAAGCAGATCAGAAGGTGCCAAGAGAAACTTCTATAAAAAGATAAACCTGATGAGAATGCATGCATGGAGAATAGATTTAAGACAACTGTTAGAAAGCTTGAGGTTAATGTTACATAAATTAAAAACAAAGCAAATAAGAAAACATAGGGCATTATGAACTGTAGGGAAAACAAAAGATTGAACATAAGAGCAATTGTAATGACAGCTCACTAAAGACGGCACAGAATCAAATTTGCATAGTTTTAATAAGAGAAGATCTAATGAAAATTGGAAATGTTAAGACAATTGGTTGGGGAGAGGTGAATATGCCTGTGTAAAATCAAACAGGAGAAAGAAAAGTAGCTGATTTCTCATCTTCCATGGTGACAATTCAATAGAATGTATCTAAAACTGATTTTTAAAAAGTAGTAATATAAGCCTAGCATTTATAGACATGGAAGCAAACTCTAAAACCTTATCTAAACATTTTTAAAGAGGCTGCCTCTGTGAAAGAATAGCTCTACTTTCATTTTAATAAATCTTGGATGTTTAGTTGACTCTGTAAACATGTAAATTTAATTAAAATACAACTTTTTAAAAAATGCTACATAGGTTTCAAAAGGCAAAATGAACAAAATGCATCAACTATCAAGCATTTATGTCAAAAGAAAGTGATGCTACTTTCTCCTGCAGATGAGGTCTTCTCAAGCATTTGAGCTTTTCAGGAGATTGAACACATTTATCACAAATCAGTGCTAACATTCTTAGACAATTTGTTCCTTAGAGAAGTTTAGAAATCCAAGGTAAACAAAGATAATGCTCCTGGGTGGGTGCTCCCTGTGACCTAGAACAATACAAGTTTGTCTGTTAATATAATCTTGACAACCTAAAAATTGAAAATTATTTTGTAATCAATGACAAAAGGAGTCTTGTCACCATTACTCTAGGTTCTTGTTTAGTTTTATTGGTGCAAAGATCCAATACATTTTAAAGCTAAAAGCTGGTCTTACATGAAGTCTTATTAAAGATAAACTAAAAAGAGATTTTCATTGCCTATAGTATAGACCATGGTATAGAATAACCTCTAGGTGTTTTAGGTTCCTATCTAATACAAAGCTCATAAGAGCCTCTCAAGAAATGCTAGTGTTAATAATAGTGATAAACTTGATGGAAAATCTGCAAAAATTATATGCCAGCTCTACTGATTCTGTGTTGTGTTCAGTATATCAAATGGTGATCAGTACCAATTTTTACATAGCTGAGTATTCAGGCTGAATTTAGCAAATGTTTATTATGCACCTTCTTTGTTACAGGTACTATGTTGGGCCATCCAGAGAATGAGATATTTACACTATAAAGCCTCAATATATCTTTGAACTATTTCTATATGTTAATCATAACTTCACAAGAAACTATTCTTGTTCTTCCCATTAAATTCCCTCAGGCCTTTCCTGTATTAATCATCCAAGTTACCCTGGAACAGAAGTGGAGTTGTTCATTGCATGGGAAGAAATAGCCATCAAATTTCCCTGAGACAGCAGCACAATTGACAGCCCTGATCTTTCGTAAAAGGCATTCCTTTGTCTCATAAATCACATGTTCATTGGGAGGAGCTCTCCAGTAAGCCACAATGAAATGGAAATGGGAGGATAAAGCAGAAGGCACCAAATACAGGGACATTTTGGAATTCACTTCTGTTCTATGACATTGGGAACAAGTCATGGTGGGTCTTCTGCCATACAAAGCCAACCCTGAGTGGTAACAAACAAGGAAAAGGCTCATTCATAACAGTAGGGCAGGGCCTGAGGGACCCACTCCAGTGAACGGTGGAGGAGAGGTAAGTAAAATAGTACATCAAAGAACTAGGTTTAAACATCGAGGCTACTCCTTTTGTAGCTATATTTTTTTAGGAAATAATTTATCCTTGCTGGGCTTCAGATTTTGTTTGTAAAATGGAAATATTAATGCCCACTTTTCAAGGTTGTTTGAAATATAAAATAATTCATAAAAATTTCCAAAGCATTGTGCCACATTGTTGTTACATAAGGCAGAGCAATCCAGGACTGGCCAGTCTCAGTTCTTATGCATAAAGTCATCTGCACTGACTTGAAGCACAGTGAATCCAGATGGCAACATTCAATATAGTGGGGTTGAGGAGGAAGGGCTGTTACTAGAAGATCAAGCTCTACCTGGCAATACTCCCACCAGGACAGGTTAATGGCAATATTTCTTTCCAGTTCCCCCTGTTTTCATGAAGACCAATTGCTCAGCAGAATAGAGGCATCACCAAAAATGTCTACATCTAATTGCTGAAGCTTATAAATATCATTACATGGGAAAAGTGACCTAGCAAGTGTGCTTAAGTCAAGGATATTGATATGGGGGAGTATTCTGGCCTATGCAGGGGGGATGCAGAATAATCAGAATAAGTGTTCTTATTAGAGAGAAGAGAAGGAGGAGATGTGACAATGGAAGAGGTGTGAGTGATGCTATTGCTGGATAAGAGCCACAAACCAAGGAACGTGGGCACCCATCAGACACCGGGAAAAGCAAGGACCACATTCTCCCTTAGAACTTTCAGAAGGAATGCAGCCCAACCAACACCTTGACTTTAGCCCAGTGAGAACTATTCTTAGACTGCTAATCCTGTAGGATAATTCTGTGGTTTTAAGCCAGAATTTGTGACAAGTCACAGCAGCACAATGAATGAATACATAGACCTTCCATGAGGCCCCCCCCCACGCCATTTGTACTGTTCTTTAAACCTCTCCTTGGAGTTTCAGAGAAGAGTCAGACATAGTTGTCCAAGCTACTCCTTGTCTGCTTCTCCTGGGCCCTTGCATGAAGCTCATACTCCCCTCTGCTCCCCCAGACATCACATTTATAGTTACTAAACCTTAGTGTTACCTGTGTGCAGGTAAGTCAGCCCAGTTCTAAGGATAGCTTGGAGAAAATTCCTAGAGCAATATAAGTAAGCCATAGCCTCAGGCCCAGCTATAGCCAGTAATAAAGCTGATGTTTCAAGCTCCATTTACCTCCTTCATCTCCCACATGATCCAGAAGTCATACAGGCCAAGGAACAGAATCCAGCTTTAGGCAATGAAATTCTCAAAAGTTATTCATGATAGCGCAGTAGGATTCAGTCCCTAGGAGAAGACATCAGAGCAGAAATTCAGCTCTTATTTTGAGATATGTGGAAGACTAAAGCTGCCATGTTAAGAGTGGAAAAGCATGTGGAGCTACATTCAAGGTATCATCAAGGCAGCCATTATAAAGCTTACCTGGACAAGAAGGGAGGAAAGTGCTACTGATATATGCCTGGTCTCTGCTAAGACTGGTTATGGAACTAGGGCACAGGCATGTCTGAGACCACAGGTGAGGATTTCAGTGCATGTGGCTTCAGGCCATTAGAGAGAGCAAGGCTAGAGCCAACACTCTAGATGCAAAGCTCATGAAAAGGTTAGAGAACTACCCCATCCTACTCCACCCAAATTAAGATGTGTCCACATTCAGTCACCAAAAAAGGACTGCCTTAAAAACCAGACAAAAATACTCCAAGAATATGCATTGGTTTCTTTAGTCTCCCAAAGAAGGTAAGGCTGTCACCATTAATTTCTCAATAAATTTCATCAGCTGGAGTGCCAATAATTCCATCATTAAAATCTGACCACAAAGAGACCTATTCAAGGCAAAAGCAAACATATAAGGCAGTTCTTTTGGAGTCTAATGCTGATTTTTTTTCTTAGACAGACATGAATATGTGGAATTCTATTCCACTCACTTCCAGATGACTTAAATGGAAGATATTCATCATTCTCCCCATAGGCATGAATCTAACAAAAGTTTTTGTATTTTATATTAACTTTTTAGTCAGAAGAACATATTGACAAGTCAGTTAGGAGATATATTGATTGCAAATATCAATCATTTCACAAATAGGGGAAGGCAATTCCCAGCTGTGGGTTGATGGTAGGAGAAGCTGGTTCTAATGATCTCAGTCATTATCACAGCAGAGCAGCAAGTAAGCCTGAGTATTTGTTTCTAGGAATAGCCCCCAGGGAGCCTCAGCTACCATAGTGAGAGTATATATACCAAATAAAATTTCATTACTCAAAAGAGTACAAAGCAATGAAACCTAGGGGATAGAGCACTCCCATCCTGAAGCAGGATCCCAAAGAAAGACCTCTTTCTCTTCTTAGATGAGCCAGTGGTTCCTTATTAGAATACTGTTTGTTCTATTAAAGCACTGTTTGTTCAATTGAAGGTTGCTTGTTATAAATAATGTGTATCCAAATCACTTTGGTTTCTTACAAATGACCTAGTGAATTCTGCTAATAACAGAGCTTGATAGAACTGCTTACTGCATATAATGTATATGTTTGTTCCAGCCTGGAAGAATTCAGATCTTTGCCTTTTCTTTCTACAAGTGCAAGAGACAACTGACCATCCTTTACCCACTTCTGTAAACATGCCTTGTCTGTTCTCATGCCATTGCCACTTTTGTAAGCCCTCTCCCCTTAGGAATCCTCCAAGAGGTCCAATCTTTCTTTGTTCTGGGCCCAGTATTTGGAAGTGATTCCACTGAGTCACCTACTGGTACAATAAAGTCCTCCTAAAGCCTCAGGTCTCTCTTATTCCCTTTGGAATTCTGTATCAATCCCTCTTCCCTTCCTTTGCCTACCTTCAGCTCTTTTAAACTTTCCAAGGCTAGTTCATTTTTTTAATTATCAAAGGGATTGAAAAAAAGGCTCTTTTGGAAGAGGAATTTGGAGTACACAGAGACCTAGGTGAAATGCAGACAGTGTGGAGGAAGCCTGTGGATAAATAAAGGTTTGAAAGGGCAATAAGGAAGAATTGTAGCCAGGAAACATGGAAAGAATGAGAGGGACAGACATTTTCTTTCAATTTCTTTGTTTCCAAAAAATCATTTTTCTGTTTAAAATATTGTAGGTTTTGAAGCAATGTGTGGATAGATAGGCTTCCAGATACTGCACATAGCATCTGAGCAGAGTATCGTGTATTTATAGTTTGACTTAAGGAAAGATGGTTGGACTAAGTCTTACTTATTTTAAACCATGTTGTCAGAAGGGACCGATCCCTAGAGAAGGACATCAGGTTTGGGAGAGTATCAGGTCAATGAAAAAAGGAAGACCCTCAAGTAGATTAATTGACACAGTAGCTGCAAAAATGAGTTTAAGCAAAAAAAAAAAAAAAAAAAAAAATTAAAAAAAGATTGTGTACATGGCACAGTTGTTGAGTTTATAAGGTATATATAAAGACTATCTGTCATGACTATCCAGCAGCCACGGGGTCAGCAGATGTAGAAAGGATTACTCTGCACAAGAGTTAATGTCAGAGAGACCAAGGTAGTGGCCAGTGCCTTCAGGTGCACTGCCTCCTGAGTGAGAGTCTCAAGCTCTTTTTATTAGCTCTTATCATAACATTAATCATTCTTATGAGTCAGGGGAAAAGTGGGTTAAATATATTTTCTTGTGAGTCAGGGAAGGGCTATTTATTATTTATGCTAGCATGTTCTGCTCACTGTATACAGGCAGAGCTGTGTCACATCTGCAGGTAGGGAGGGTCTATGCCCAAGGTCAGAGACAACAAAAGAGGGCTTTTAGGCTTAGAGAGCTTCAAAGTGCCAAAGCCTTCCCAGGTAAGCATCTAGAGCCTTACCTGGCTGCATTTCCTTAGATTTTCTCCAGCCATCCAGCCATGCCTTCTGTTACAAATAACTGTGTCAGTTGTTTTTGTCTTAAGGCATGCTAGTTACTACTTCAAGTTTAGTCCTGTCAGTAATAATCTGGAGAGAGACAAATACAGAAAGACTGTGCCCTTAGAAATGTCTGTAGAAATTGGAAATCACCATGACACTTTTCTAATCACCCATTTATGTTGTACATTTCAAAAGTATCTAATTATGCCAGATAAAATTTTTTTAAAAATTAGTTCTTTTGAGAGGCACTGCTCAAAGTTTTAGGGCCTTCCTGTTAGAACTAAGTGAAGTTAAACTATGCCAGCAAGTATGAATACTTTAAAATCTTTTCCCATACCCCTAAAGCTAAAAGATTAGATTTCTTAAAAGAAAATCATTGCCAAGTCCAGAAATCTGCTATCATTTACTTTATAGCTAAAAGCATCAGATTGTGATAGCAACTACAAATTTCTAACAAGTTTTATTTAATCTGCACTGTATATCTTTAAGTTTTATATTCTACATTTAAAATTTAGAGAATTTTAGAGAAATCTAGAAATTTACTTTCTCTTAAAAAATTCAAGAATGTGGCAACAAGGGTCTGCAGTCCAAGGGTTGTGGCCAGGGATATAAACTACCATCCTCCTTGCCAGTTCCCTTCCCTGAGTCCTATCTGTCTTCTCTGGGTAGTAGATTTCACTGTCTTTGCTTATCTTCATTTCACTGGTAGTTGACGATTTAGTACATTCCTGACAGTCCCTTATATCCTTAACTCTTTGTAGCAAAAATAGGAAACTAGAGCTGTCATGGTTTGAATCTAAAATGTTCTCCAAAGGTCATGTGTTTGAAGATTTTGTCTCCAGCTGGTGGCACTATTTGTAGAGGCTATGGACTTTGGGAGGCAGGATCTAACTTAGCAGAAATGAGTCACTGGGGGTAGGACTTTGGGGGTTTTTACCTGGACCCATGGTTCCATTTGCTCTGTCTGCTTCCAGATGGCCAAGATGTGAGATTCTGTGCTATGGGCCTTGCAGTACGTGTCCCACCACCATGCAGCCCACCTCTATGGACTGTGATCCTCTAAATCCTGAGCCCCTAATAAATCATTCCTCCCACAAGTTTGTTTTGGTCAGTTTCTCTGCCACAGCAATTAACCAACTAATACAATGGTCTTCTCTGATAAGTGAAATGTAGATCACCTGTCATTTTCAAAAAGCATCATGCAAGTCTTGGGTCCAAAAATTCTGAGAGAATCAGAAAAATCAGGTGTTTGCAATGCCACATATAGATCACTCATAAGAATACAGATAATATTTTTACCTACTTTTAGCTTATACTGAAGTAGAAATTGTGTATCAAAATGACCTCTTAGAAAAAGACCTTAAGAAATCATAGCTTTTACCCATAGAGTTTCTTTGAGATTTTGTCTTATTAATTCCTAAGTGTTTGTCAAGTACCTACTGTGTATCAAGCACATTCTATATGCTTTGGGTTTAGTTGTGAGCAATGTCCCTGTATAGAGTTTACATTTCAGTGGAAAGAAGTCATAACTCTGCTCCTCTCCCCCCAAAAACACTACAAATAAGAATTCACTTCAGATAATAATTTTAATAATGAATGCAAAACAGGGCTATAGGATAAAAAGTAATTCTGGATCTAAGGGAAAGGTGGTATTTTAAGTCTGGTGGTCAGAAAAAGATTGTTCAGAGATGACATATGGGTTGAGACTAAAGTGATGAAGAGGAGACAAGACATGAAGATTTTGTAGCCACAAAAGCCATTATAGATGCAGGTATGGGGGACAGGGAGGGGTGTACAGACAGGGGAAAGCATGGACAAAAGTCCTGAGAGAAGAACATAAGAAGGCATGGGGCTTGTCATAGCTTCCATATGCTTGTAAGTCCTCATTTCACATTTTTAAAACATTTATCCAGAATCCTTGGGAAAAGCTGTTGCAAAACACCTCTTTAAAGTATTGAAAAGTAAAGATGTCACATTGAAGACAAAGGTGTGCCTGACTCATGCCATGGTATTTTCAGTCACATCATGTGGTTTTGAAAGCTGGGCATTGAACAAGGGAGACAGGAGAAGAATTGATGCTTTTGAATTATGGTGCTGGAGATTAATATTGAATATATCGTGGACTACAAAAAGAACGAACAGATGTGTCCTAGAAGAGGTGCAACCAGAGTGCTCCTTGAAAGTTAGGATGGCTAGACTACATCTTATTTTGGACATGCAGTCAGGAGGGACCAATCCCTAGAGAAGGACATCATGTTTGACAGAATGGCAAGTGAATGAAAAAAAGGAAAACCCTCAACTAGATGAATTGACCCAGTGACAGCAACAATGAGTTTAAACATAAAAAAGATTGTGTGCCTGGCACAGAATCAGGGAGCATTTCATTCATTCTGTTGTACATAGGGTCACTATGAGTTGGACCTGCCTTGATGGCATCTAACAACAAGAACAGGGGAAATAATTAGAATAAAATATCATTTGCCAAATTGCTCCCTATAAACTCTGCCATATGTTAGCCTTCAACTTCCTTTCTGAGCCATTCCCCAGCACCTTGCAACCTCTCCATTAGTATAAAAACCTCTGAGACCAAAGGTTAGGACAAAAACTAGAATTTACTGCCAAGCAGTACCAGGTACTGACCAGTAATTAGGTATGAAGTTTCCAGGGATAAAATGGAAGAAGTTTTTTTGAAGATTATTTCCTAATCCTGCATGTGCATTTTAATAACATCTGTTTTAAGGAGAATTTCATGGACACAGGAAAACAGTTTAAATATTTAATGCTAAACAAAATTTCACCAACAACTGGACATATAAAACCTTTAGTATATGGATAAGAATTCATTCAGAATATAGAGTAGTTTAAAAGCCAAACATCTATCTCAAGTTCTAAAAACAACTATAATGTACATGATCTAAAAACATCTAGTTTTTAAAAATTAATCATCACTTAATGTGATTATGCCTATCACTTAGAAACATGGTATCAAATCATTAACTTTAATCTCCT
>VMDO01022056.1:0-34218 GCA_007922755.1 Pedetes capensis
AAACATGATGTCTTTCTCCAGGGATTGATCTCTCCTGACTACATGTCTGAAATATGTAAGACACAGTCTGACTATTCTTGCTTCCAAGGAGCACTCTGGTTGCACTTCTGCTAAGACAGATCTGTTGGTTCTTTTGGTAGTCCATGGTATATTCAATAGACATCTCCAGCACCACAATTCAAAAGCATCAGTTCTTTTCCTATCTCCCTTGTTCAATGTCCAGCTTTCACAACCATATGATGTGACGGAACATACCATGGCATGAGTCAGACGCACCTTCATCTTCAATGTGACATCTTTGCTCTTCAATACTCTAAATAGATCTTTTGCCACAGCTTTTCCTAGAGCAATGTGTCTTTTGATTTCTTGACTGCTGCTTCCACGGGTGTTGATTATAGAGCCAAGCAAAGCAAAATCTTGGACAACCTCAATCTTTTCTCCATTTATTGTGAAGTTGTGTACTGACCCAGTTGTACAGATTTTTGTTTTGTTGATGTTTAGTCATGAACCATATTGAAGGTGATGATCTTTGATCTTCATCAGTAAATGTTTTAAATCCTCTTCACTTTCAGCAAGCAGAGTTGTGTCATCTGCATAACGCAGGTTGTTAATGAGTCTTTGTCCAATCCTGATGCCACGTTCTTCCTCATAAAGTCCAGCTTCTCAGATTATTTTCTCAGCATATAAATTGAAGAGGTATGGTGAAAGTATACAGCCCTGATGCACACCTTTCTCAACTTTAAACCAGGCAGTGTTTCCTTATTCTATTTGAACAACTGCCTCCTGGTTCACTTACATATTTCTCATACATACAATTAGGTGCTCTGGTATTCCCATTTTTCAAAGTGTTATCCATAATTTGTTATCATCTACACAGTCAAATGCCTTTGCATAGTCAATAAAACAAAGATAGACATCTTTCTGACATTCTCTGTTTTCAGCTAATATCCACCTGACATCAGCAATGATTTCCCTGGTTCCTGCCCTATTCTGAATCCCACTTGATTTTCTGGTAATTCCCTGTCTATATACTGCTGCAGTCGCTTTTGAAAGATCTTTAGTAAAATTTTGCTTGTGTGTGATATTAATGATATTGTCCAATAGTTTCTACATTCGGTTAGATCCCCTTTTTTTGGGAATAGGCACAAATATGGATCTCTTCCAGTCAGTTGGCCAGGTAGCTGTTTTCCAAATCTATTGGCATAAACATGTTAACATCTCCAGTGCTGCATGTGTTTGTTGAAACATCTCTATTGGTATCCCATCAATTTCTGGAGCCTTGTGTTTCACCAGTTCTTTCAAGGCAGCTTCCACTTTATCTTTCAATACCATTCATTCCTCTTCATATGCAACCTCTTGAAATGGTTGGTCATCTACCAATTCTTTTTTGTATAACAACTCTGTGTATTCCTTCCATCTTCTTTTGATGTTTCCTACTTCATTTAATATTTTCCCTGTAGAATCTTTCACAATTGCCACTCAAGGCTTGAATTTTTTCTTCACTTCCTTAAGCTTGAGAAACACACAGCATGTTCTTCCCTTTTGGTTTTCTGCCTCCAGGTCTTTACAACATTATTATAATATTTGTCATTATAATATTTGTTTTTGTGTTTTCTAGCCTTTTGAAGCTGGGATTGAGCTCAGTTGGTAGCACGCTGCGCTGCAGTCTCTGAGGTCCCGAGTTCAATTCCCAGCACCGCAAAAATGGGAGAAGGGCCTGGCAATCCACTCCCAAGGCAATCCCGAAACAGTCTGCCATTGAAAACCCTATGAGAGTCATTATGAGTCGGATACCGACTTGACGGCACCTAACAACAACAACAGCCTTTTGAAATCTTCTGTTTAGAACCCTAACTTCATCATGTCTTCCTTTTACTTTAGCTGCTCAACATTCAAAGTTCCAGCATCTCTTTGACATGTAATTTGGTCTTGTCTTTTTTCTTGTCTTTTTAATAACTTTTTGCTTCCTTCTTGAATGATACCTTTTATGTCATGCCACAACTCATCTGGTCTCCTATCATTTGTATCTAATGCATTAAACCTATTCTTGAGGTGGTCTCTGAACTCAGGTGAGATATACTCAAAGTCATACCTTGGCTCCCATATACTTGTTCTAAATTTCTTCAGCTTCAGTTTGAACTTGCATATGAAATGCTGATGGCCTGATCCACAATCAGCACCTGGTCTTGTTTTGACATTGGATATAGAGCTTTTCCATCATCTATTTCCATTTGTATAGTCAACTTGATTCCTGAATGTTCCATCTGGTGAAGTCCTCGTGTATAGTCACTGTTTATGTTGTTGAAAAAAATGTATTTTCAATGAAAAGGTCATTGGTCGGACAAAATTCTTTCATCCAATATCCAGCTTCGTTTCTGTCACCAAGACCATATTTTCCAACTACTGAGCCTTCTTGTTTGTTTCCAGCCTTTGCATTCCAGTCACCAGTGATTATCAGTATGTCCTGTTTGCATGTTTGATCTATTTCAGATTGCAGAAGCTGGTAGAAATCTTCCCTTTCTTCATTTGTGGCCTTAGTGGTGGGTGCATAAATTTGAATAATAGTCATATTAACTGGCCTTCCTTGTAGGCGTATGGATATTATTCCATCACTGACAACATTATATTTCATGACAGATCTTGAAATGTCTTTTTTGATGATGAATGCAACCCCATTTCTCTTTAGTTTATCATTCCCAGCATAGTAGACCATATGATTATCTGACTCAAAATGGCCCATGCCAATCCATTTTAGCTCACTGATGCCTAGAATGTCAATGTTTATATGCTCCATTTCTCTTTTAACAATTTCTAATTTTCCTAGATTCATACTACATACATTCCATGTTCCAATTATTAATGGATATTTACAGTTGTTTCTCCTCATTTTGAGTTGTGCCATATTGTCAGGTTCTTTCTGGGGTTCTTCTCTCTTTGCATTGTGGGTGGAAGTGAGAGGTGGGTGCCCCAACAGTGCACCCAGTGGCAAGGCTGTGGCCGGAGAACAGAATGTCATGCACAGGATAAAAGAACAGGGGTTTATTTACAAAGGAAGGGAAAGGAATGGAGGATTAGGGAGAGGGAAAAGGGGAGTTGGAGAAGGGAAGTACTCAGCTACTGTTTCTGCTGCTGGGACAGAGACTCCCAGGTGTCCTTGTTCTTCCGGCTCACAGGCTTTGCCATTTTAGAGGCCCTGCGCTTGACTCTTGGAGGCTTGCCTCAGAGTCTTGCCTCTTGAAGCAGTCAGTTCGTGTGGGATATCGGGCGCTGTAGAGGTGGCAGGCAGGTTGAAGTAGGGTGAAGACTGGTTGGAGGAAGGCTGAAGGCTAGGCTGGGCAGACAAGTAAATGGGCCTTTGGCTCTCAAGGAACCGCAAGGGCCGGGTGAGCTTCTCTTGGATGGTGTTCAGAAAAGGCTGTTGAACTCTGAGCTCTGCCAGCCAGTCAGGGGAACAGGGTTGGATCAGAAATGACCAATCGGGCACCAGGGGGGCTTTAGATGCTACCATGCCTTGGGTGTCATCTTGGACACTCAGTGGGAGGGGGGAGAGTGAGAAACCTGGATGTATGGCAAAGGTGACCAGTTACTATCTTGCCCCATAGGATTCAATGGGAGCAAATGACGCAGATATAGGGTAAGGGTCACTTGCCCCAGAGGATAAAGGTTGGCCCTCTGAGTGGGCTAGATTGGCTCCTATGGTCAACCACATTTGGAGTACTCTCTATCTCTCTGGGGATCCCAACACTGTATCAGCAAATGGAGGTCCTTGGGACTTTACTCCATTTATATCATCAAGGTAGACTCTACTTTGAGGAGGCAACTCTTCCCCAGTAGTCTTTCAAGTGCCTTCCAACCTGGGGTGCTCATTTTCTGGCACTATATCTGACAGTGTTTCTTTGCTATTCATAGGGTTTTCAATGGTTAGTTGTTTCGGGAGTGGTTCACTGGTGCCTAGTCCCTAGTCTGTCTTAGTCTGGAAGCTCAGCTGAAATCTGTACACCATGGATGACCCTGCTAGTATATGAGATACTGGTGGCATAGCTTTCAGCCTCATCGCAACACACAAGCCCCCAGAGAGCGGCAAACTGACAGATATGTGGGGGTTAATTATGTGAGTTATTATATATTCTAGATACTAGTCTTTTGTTGGACTTATGGCTTACATATCTTTTTTCCTGGTCTGTGACTTGTCTTTTTAACCTTTTAACAGGGCCTTTTGCAAAGAAAAAAATTCAGTTTTGATGAAGTCCAAATATGAATTTTTTCTCTTATGAATTTTATGAATTTACTATTAAAGCTGTAACAAATTACCACAAACTTGGTGTCTTAAAACAACTAATTTATTATTTCTGGAGGGTAGAAACCTGAAAAAGGGGCTCAATGGGATAAAACTGAGGTGTTGGTTTATTCCTTTTGCAGGATCTTGGGAAGAATCCATTCTCTTGACCCTTCCTATCTCTGATGGCTGTTTACATTTCTTAGCTTATGGTCTACTCCCACCAAACACATCACTCCACCTCTGCTTCTGTCATCATACCTTCTCTCTTATATAAGCCCTTCTGATGACATTGGGACCACACAACAGATGCAGGAAAACCTTCCCATCTCAAGATCCTTAACTTAATTGCATCTTCAGAGTCCATTTAGAGAAGGTGCTAATTGACAGGGTCCAGGGATTAGGGCATAGCCATCTTTTGGACAGATGCTACATGCATCTCATTTTTGGTATCATATCTACAAACCTCACCAAGCTCCAGGTCCCCCAAAATTTTCATGGGTTTATTTTTCCTAAAAATTACAATTTTATGTTCTGTATTTAATTCCATGGTACAATTTGAATTAATTTTGTATAAAGCATGAAGCATTAATACATTTTTGATTATGTAAAATGTGTCATCCAGGGAAAACAGAACCCTGGCACTTACTACAGAGAAGGCCACCAAGGTAGCACATCTCTTTCAAGTGTTGTCTCTGATGGTAGTACCTGATACAAAACAGACAACATACATGCAGAAAAGGAAACTATAGAATAATATCAATTATGAAAAGGTGTGGACATCTTAAATAAATAAGAATAAATTCAAAACTGAGTGTGGGGGTGCACACATGTAATTCCAGCAACTCAGTAGGCAAAGGTATGAGGACTGTGAGTTCAAGGCCAGAGGCAGTCTGCATAACTTAGACTCTTCTCAAAATAAAAAATAATAAATGGGCAGGAGGTGCATCCCAGTGGTAGAGCACTTGCAAAGTATGTTTGAGTCCCTGGGTTCAACCCCCAAACACTGCAAAAAAAAATCCATTCAGTATTCCCTTAACAGGTATACTACATAAATGTATGAAGATATCATAAGGAGACCCACTATTTTGCACAATTAATATATGCTAATAAATATTCCTTTAACAGAATTCTCCACCACCAAAAAATTCTTATCCCAGGATTACAAATATGGTTAAGTATTAGGAAGTCTATTCTTATGATGCCAACAAAGAAAATTGTACACTCGTTTTAATATAATCATAAAATATAATTAAATGTTCATTCCTCATTGAACTCTCTTTAAAAATTAGACATAGAAGATACTTCCATAACATCAAAAATGGTACCCATTGCAAATCAATAGACAATCTCATATCAATGATGAAACTCTATAGACATTTTCATTAAAATCAGAAACACATGGAGAATGCTCCTTACTGATAGTTATTTAACACTTTTTTCAAATTCCTGCTCAAAGCAAGTGAAAGACAAGTAAAAAGAACATTGAAGCAAAATAAGGAGTAAGATGGCAACAGAATTACATTTAGAGATGACCACCTTTCATCACAAAATCTTCACAGTGATATTTAAACTCCCATTTACACCAATATATCAATTGATTGTCTGGGTGAACTAGAAGAAGAATGATCAGAATGGTGCAGGGGAAGTAAGCAGGCATCAAATTATATATGGTCTTACAGGGCTGGACAAGTCCTTTGGATGCTATTCTTGAGTTATTGAGTGAGAAACCACTGAAAAGTTTTAAATGGGGGATTAATGAGATCTGATCTCCTTTATAATACTCTTCACTTATTTTGGTCAATTTTCTTCCAAGACTGAACATCTTTTTACTCCCCCCAATATATGTGAAAAGAAATGTCAACACAACAGAAAAAAATCAAGAAAAGTTATGACTTAAAATAAGACAATGTTTTGACTTTTGATTCCATTGATAAATAATGAGCAATAGTTTTGGCAATAAAAATGTCTGTTTAAGAACATGTTAAAATAGGCAGAGTAAGATATCAAAGGAAGACATTTCATCCTGAATTAATGAAAGTAATAGCTATAGGAAGAGAGTGGATTGCTGTAACATTAGAGCTGGGGGAGGGATAGCCACAGGTTTCAGCACAGATCTTGAAGTTCCTTGCAAAGTAACTTGAAGTCAGTGAAGAGGAAGGCTACTATCTCCAAACAAGTGTCTGTGAAACAGGACTGGACTGTTTGAAATCTAATGCTGTTAAAAATCTACAGTGCTGAGAAATATAAATCAAGGTCTGGGTAAAAAACAGAGGTGGTGGAATTATTACCTTCTCAGAGGAACTCAACCATCAGGATTTGATTGAAATAGGAGAGCAAGGGATTGCTGTTAACAGTTGTAGAAATTACTCTGCTCCAAATATTCACCATGTGTCATTACACATCTCATTGACAAGAAAAACTGTACAGAGTGACCCTATTTTAAAATGCACTTGGGCTGAACCTCCAGGCTCACTTCTTCAGAGGCTGTGGCTGCTCAGCTCTTTGGTGTCCTGTGGCTTGTATCAATTACTATGGTGCTTCTTTCTGTCAGGGGCAAGGAACAGGGCTTAGATACAAGGACCTCAAAGTGGGACAATATGTTTGTGAAGAACCACAAATAAATAATACTATGCAAGAACCAGTTAACTACAAGCTACACAGCTCCAGTTTCACATTTTTCAGTACCCAACATAACTTGTAAGGATTTCAGTGGCAATGCAATACATTTCACTGGAAATGAGGTTGGTTTTCTCAAGACTAAGTGCAACCAGAGTTCTCTTTGGAAGCAAGGACGGCTGGAATGTGTCTTATGTATTTTGGACATGTTGTCAGGAGCGACCAAACCCCGGAGAAGGGCGTTATGTTTGGGAGAGTGGCAGGTCAACGAAAAAGAGGAAGACTCTCAACTAAACAGATGGACACAGTGTCTGCAACAATGGGCTTATACATAAAAAAGATCATGTGCCTGGCTCAGTGTCTGGGAGTGTTTTGTTCTATTGCACATAGGGTCGCTGTGAGTCAGACTCAAATCCTTATCTTCCTAAAATGTAAACGGTCATTCATACAAAGTAGCAGTTACATTATCTCTTTTTCTTAGATAGTTGGGAGCAGATCGATTTTACCTTGGATATCCTTCCTTGGGTCTGTTAATTTTACATTGAAAGGAGCCTAATTGATTTCATTCTTATTACAATGCAGATTATTGAACCTTCAGATGAAAGCAATTACATTATGGATTATTATGGAATTAGACTAACAAGATTGAATACTACTAATGAAACATTTAAGAAAAAGGCAATTATATCCAGAAATATTTTTTAAAAGAAAAAAAGTTCAGTGTATTTGCTTTTTTGGTTTGTTTGTTTCTTCTTGTTATTGTCATGTTTTGGAACTTGGACTGAACTCAGGGCTTTGTGCTCTGCCATGCAGCTGCATCCCCAACACTAAGCCTCCTTGATTTTTATAGAGAACTCCTAGTATGTGGATTTCCAGATGTTCTTTTTTCCTTCCTCACATACCACTTTGTGGATTATATATGAATTTTTGTTGTGGTTATTTTTGTTTTGTTGATTTACTTAAAATATTATTCTGAGATATATTTAGTAGGCTTTCTTTGACAACTATGTAGTAGTCTTTCTTAGACTACTATCTCTATAGAATAGCTTATCACTCTGACAATTTTAAATATCTTTTACAAAGGCAAGTTGCCACTTGTCATTTTTGCTTTTGAAAAAAGTATAGCTTATTTCAAAAGATTTAAATGCACTTGGAAGGTCCTGGGGGCAATGAAGAATGCTTGTGTTGACTCAAGCAATATTTAGCGGAAAAATATGACATCCTCATTCCAAACTTTAAGGACATTTTTTTCTAAGTTGAGATATGATTTACATACCATATTATTTGTTTCTTTAAAGTGATTTTCACATATTCAAAATGTGTACTATATATATGGAGAGAGAGAGAGAGAGAGAGAGAGAGAGAGAGAAAGAGAGAAAGAGAGGGAGAGAGAGAGGGATTTTCTTACTATGTAACCCAAGTTGGCTTCAAATTTGTGATCCTCCTACCTCAGCCTCCTGAATGGTGGGAATATAGGCATGCACCACCATGCCTGGCATGGGTGTGCATTTAAGACATTTGGAGAATCCAGTTTCTAAGGGAAAATAGCCTTCCAAAAGATGCACTTTTGATGTAGCATTTCTACTGAGTATTTGGTTTTACATAGTTAGTGTTTTAAGAAATAATATATCTGGGTTTTCTTTTATTTTCATTATCAATTGTGACATTTTCACAGTGTGAGATTCATTTCCAGAAACAAATGATAATGTATTATTTTATTATACCAATAGGGTATGAGTCTATCCTATGATAGCCTAATGCCTAAATTTGATCCAAGAACCAATGGACTATAAGTTACTTGCAAGGTTGTTTACTTTAAAAACTCAAGATAATAACATGAAATATAGTTAAAAATGATGAGAGGTCATTCAAATGCCTAATTTAAAATAACAGTTATGAAAATATATTTTCCTATATACCAATAACAACCAATATGAGAATATAAAGGGAATAAGATCTACAAAAGCTTACTGAGATATATAATGGATTGTGTGAATAAATGGAGATATATACCATGTTCTTGGATGAGAAATCTCCATGTTGTAAAGATATTTTTTTCTAAATTGAATTGAATATTTTATCTACTTCCAATTAAAATCTTAGTAGGTTTTAGTTTGGAACTTGAGGAAGTTATTTTAAAATTCATCTTAAAGAATAAGCAATCAAAAATGACAAGGCAATTTTTGAAAACTAAGAGTATTGAGGAGGAGCTAGCACAACTAGATTCTAAAACACATTATGAATATCTAAACATTTAAATTGGATAGTGGGTAGTACTGGTACAAAAATAGATACATAGGCAATGGATCAGAACAGAAAGCCCAGAAATATATATGCTAATATAAATATATATACATATACATACACACACAGTGAATACAGGAGAAAGAAACCTCACAAACAGAAAAGCAGTGGACTGACAAATAAATAGATCTAGAGAGGGAAAATTTTATATATGGGTAGAAGAAGTATCATGTCCTCTCATACTGCATACCTAAATATATTTTAGTCAGATTAAAAAGTTTTATTTAAATTGTCAAATCATAAAAATAGTAGAAGAAAATGTAGGGAGCCTCAAAAAAAAAAGGGCTCAGGATTTTGAGGTCCTCCACTTCCAGTTCCCTTGTGGTCTCTCCCTCAGGAGAAAATGGAGGGGCCTTCCTGAGGGCCTACAAAGTTTTTTCCTTGGCCCCAATGATTTCTAGACCAAAACAAGACCCCAACCCAATGACACAACACTGTTTTCCAAGTGTGCAACAAAATGAGTGGCAAAGGTCCTTTAGAATTTGTGAAGCTGAAAAGAATTGAACAAAGTCTCCATGCAGGCACCCTCAACAGGCTTCCTTCAAGTGTTCCAGACCCAAGCTCCCTTCCTTCCTAAGGCTGCATAACAAGAAAGTACCAAGCTGGAGAGATATTGGAGGGAAAGTAGGTGGGGGGAAAGTTCCTTATTGGAAGGGACCTTCAGACTAAGGATGCTTCCAACCCCAAGACTATCAAAGGGAGCTTACTCTTTCTGGGTCTCTACAGCACAAACCACAACATCCCAACGTCTGAGGAAGAACTAAACACTTTTTAGGTCCTAAGCTCTGGCTGCTAAGACCTGGTGGAGTTTTTGTTTTTGTTTCTGCTTTCGTTATTCTCAACAACCAGTTTTCTTCTATTTTGCCCAGTAACTGGAAGAAAACAGAAAGGGATGGCCTAGGGCAGGAAACAGGTGAGTCAAAAACACAGAAGTCACCCTGATAACTGGAGGACTCCACCCCCTTTACAAACCCAACTGCTTGGACAGAGGCCAGGCAATAGCTCCAAAGCATCTGTGCAAACAAATCCTCCCTGAAGACAAGCAGAGTCTGGGTAATGCCTCATCTTTATCTCCAAGGTCTCTCACACCATATGACTTATATAGGTCAGGGCAGCACACAGTGTTCCTAGAGGATTAGCAGCTCAGCAGATGTGTTGTGATGACACGTCACTCTGTGCTTTCCATCTATCACTGCACTATTTTTTCATTCTTCTTACAAATGCTTATGGAGCTCCTACTATGTGGTGGGCACTGGTCTAAATGCTGGGATGGCAACATTGAATATAAAAAAGACCCACTTTCCCAGAGTTGACTTTCTAACTGGGGGAGGCAGGCAAGCAAGCAAACAGCATCATCAGATAGTGATGACTGCCATGAAGAAAAATTAAGGCATTAAGGTAGCAAGGGGTTATGGAGAATCCTACTTCAGCTGGAGTAGTGAAGGAGGCCTCCCTGGAAATGTAGTGCTTGAACAGAGACCGGAATGAAGTGAGACAGTCATGTTAACCTTATGAAGAACAGTCCAAGGAGAGGAACCAGCAGGAACACAAATTCGAGGGGGAATCCACTTGACATCTTCAGGGAACAGCAAGATGGCTTGGTAACTGTTGGGAATGGAATGAACAGAGGAAGAATGCGATAGGAGAAAGGTAGGCAGAGACCAGATTGAGTAGAACCTCATAGACCCAGGGGATAATTTTGTATATTTTTTTCCTAAGTGAGAGGAGGAATTGTTGGAGGGCTTAAAGTTTTTTATCATGAAAAAATTTAAACATATACTAAAGTAGAGAGAATAGTACCATGAACCTCCAAAAACTTATTGTGTAGATTCAGCAATTATCAAGATACTACCACTTGCTTTGTATATTCCTTTTCCCTTTTGTTTTTAATGAAATATTTTAAAATAAATTTTACATTCATGTATGTCACATCTATGAATATGGCAAATAATTTTAAAGTCCATTTTCTTACACAAAGTTAAAGTTATTGTCACACCTAACAAAATTAACAATGATTCCTCAGTATAATCTAATATTCAGTCCACAGTCAAATTGCCCTCATTGCCTTCAAAATATCTTTTTTTTCCCAGTTGGTTTGTAATATCTGATAAATTGTTTTAATCTAGCACAGTCCTCTGTCTCCTCTCTCCATTTTTTTCATATCTGTGATTTCTTAAAGAAACTAGGTCATTGCGTGATAAAAAGTCTCATATTCTGGATTTGCCTGTTTGCCTTCTTGTGATGTCTTTTAACTTGTTCACTTATTCTTTCTATTTCCTATAAACTGGAAGTCAGCGAGAGACTTGTTTAGATTCACGTTCAACTTTGGAGGCAAGAGCACTTTAGGGTAGGCACTTCACATTGAATTATTCCACTTGGGATTCTAAGATTGTGATCCAAGGTGCTGGTAGTGACAATCTGAAATTTTCATTGTGACATTCCAGGTCAACTTTTCACCTTGTAGCTTTAGCAGCCACTGATGATCAGTGCCTAACACTCCTGTTTTGTTAGAGGTTGCACAATAATGTTTTTTCTATTTCTATCATTCTCTCCGCACTTATAAGTTGATATAATATAAATTTGTTGTTGTTGTTGTTAGGCGCCGTCAAGTCTTGTCCAACTCATAGCGACCCTCATAGGGTTTTTTCAATGGCTGACTGTTTCGGGATTGCCTTGGGAGTGGATTGCCAGGTCCTTCTCCCATTTTTGTGGTGCTGGGAATTGAACTCGGGACCTGAGACTGCAGCACAGCGCTCTGCCAACTTAGCTAAATCCCAGCCCATAATATAAATTAGTATTATCATCTCTAATTTCACCCTCTCTAGCCTGTTCCTTTCCTCTCCCCACAGGTAACCATCTGTGTTAATTTGGCAATTTTTCCTTCTAGACTTCTTTCTGCAATTAGAAGAATTGTGCATGTATGTGTGTATATACAAACTCTAATATATACACAAATTCTAATATGTACGCACATACATACATGTACATATGTATGTATGTGCATATATATTCATAGTCTTCTCTACCAGTACAAAAGGTAGCCTTACTATATATGCTATTCTGTACTTTTCTTTTTATACTTAGACATCCTGGAAATCCCTCTACATCACTGTCTAGAGATCTTCCTCATTCCTGGAGGGGTTCTGAGTAGGGGAATGGTAAAGGCTGACTTAGAATTAAAAAGCCTTCCTCTAGGTGCCCATAGAAAATAGAGCTTAAAAAAGCAAATACCAAAGTGGGGAGGCCATTAAGAGGCTACAGCAATGGGCAAGCCTGCAGCCGCACCACTGTGGCATCCGATCCTGTCAGATCTCGGAAGCTAAGCAGGGTTGGGCCTGGTTAGTACTTGGATGGGAGACTGCCTGGGAACACCAGGTGCTGTAGGCTTGGGAGAAAGACCCAGCAACCCACTCCCAAAGACAATCAGCCCTTGAAAACCCTATGAATACCAGAGAAGCACAACACTAGTGTTTTGACTGTTGTACATAGGGTCACTATGAGTTGGACACCGACTCAAGGGTACCTAACAACAACACAATGGTCTAGGAAGACATGATGACAACCAGCTTAGATCAAGCAAATGAGGGCAACATTCTAGGGATGGAGAGACTGGGAGTTCCTGAGCAAAGCACAGCATACTGCCATAGCACAGACACAAAATAGATCTTTGTCTTATTTAAGCCTTATTTTATCTTGAATGTCTGTCACAAGCATTGAACCTGCATCCTAGCTAACACAAATCATTCTAGCTTGAACATACTCTTATCTTTGCAACTGAGAGTCAAGACAACTGGCTTGTTGTCCTGAGTTGGTTATGTGAACTTGAGTAAAGAAGAGGTGAGAGAGAATTCCAGGTAAAAGGAAAAACATGGATAAGGTTTCAGAGGCTGTGAAATATGACCATTATCTCCTTAACAAAAGTTCCTGAAAGTGACCAGTGCAAATGGACTTTTCAAAACATTAAGTGGCAGTGAAGGGAAGAGAAACCAGAGACTGGGAGGCCAGAAGAGAAACACAGGCCTGTGCCTTGCTCCTGCCCAACAGGCAGTCATTAATGATCCAAGATAACTTATTTCCTCAAAGACTTGCCATGGCTAACCCCTTCATCACTTCTCTACTCCACTTCCTACTGTTTTCTCTACTTGTTGCTCACTATCCACCAGCCACACTGGCCCACTTGCTGCTCCTTGAACTAGTTATACGTACTCTCGACTCAGGGCCTTTGTACGTGCTGTTCTCTCTGTGTGCAATGGCTCTTCCTCTAGGTAGCCACATGCCTTCTGTGACGAATCTAACTAAAATTGCAGCCAATTCTCTGTCCTCCTGCTCTGATTGATTTTACTTCACAGAATGTAATGTCACTTGGCATTATATTATATTCTGGCTTCATTTGTTGTTTTCTTTGCTCCCTAGAATGTAAGCATCATGAGGACAGAAATTTTGTATAGGTCACAGCACTTAGTTTACCATGAAACACAGTCACCACACAATAAATATGTGTTGACTAGATGAATACCATCTAAAATACTTTCCTCTGTGGTTTCAAAGGTATTTTCTTCCAAAATATTTTATATGATTTAAAAGTAGTATCAACTCATTTGGAAAAAGAGTTAACATTTCTTAATATTTCCTGACAATATTATATGTATGTATTTTTTTCAAAAGTTGGGATCTTCCATATGCAAGATTACACATGTAATTTTTAAAACTTAATGACATTTGGTAAGGTTATTAAAAAGTCTTCAAGAATATTCTTTTCAATGGCAGTATTATTTGCCCTACTAATGAAGCTACTTACCTATCATTGGACGTTTTTATTTTTATTTCTAATGGACATTTTCATTGGTAATTGGTAAACCTGGTACTTAGTTATGTTGGTACATGTATATTTTATGTGTGCATGTATACACATATGTTTAAAATAAGAATGGTATGTTTTTAAAAATAAAATATATTTTACTTAAGTCTTTCTACTCCTACTTCTCAAGGAGTCTCGGCTAAAGAAGAGATGAGGCAAAGGCTGAGGATGTCGTAGTGGTAGAGCACTTGCCTAGCATGCACAAGGCCATGGGTTCAACCTCCAGCACTGCAAAACAAAAACAAAACAAAACAAAACCCTTAAACTGGGTGCCATGGTTCCCAGATACTCGGGAGGCTGAGGCAGGAGGATCACAAGATCGAGGGCACAGGCAGCCTGCACAACTTAATGAGACCCCATTTCAAAAATAAAAAAATAAAAAGGGGCTCGGAGTACAGTACAGTGATAGAGTACTTGCCTAGCATGCGTGAGGCCCTGGGTTCAACTCCCCCACCCCAGTACAGAAAGGCAAAAAAAAGAAGAAAGAAAGAAAGAAAGAAAGAAAGAAAGAAAGAGAGGGAGGGGGGGGAGAGAGAGAGAGAGAGAGAGAGAGAGAGAGGGAGGGAGGGAGAAAGAAAAACAGAAAGAAAGAAAATATGAGGCAGCAGTGGTGGGGAGGGAAGGGCTAGAATGGAAGCTGAAGATGGGAGTAGGGTGGAGGGGCTTATAGAGGAACCAGGAAGCTTGGCTGTACCCCATTTACAGACTGAGAAGCACTCAGGTCAACATTTGTGGAAACTTAACATTTTCTGTAACTAACCCTGGTATTTGCAGAGCCCTTTTTTCTCTAAAGTTATAAATATTTTAAAAGAAGAGTAAACTTTTAAATCTTTGGAAGAAATTATCTTCATAATCCTGGCATGGTGGCACACACCTAATACTAGTTACTTGGGAAGCAGAGGCAAGAGGATTGTGAGTATTAGGCCAGAGGCAGCCTGAATAACTTAGCAAGACCCTGACTCAAAATAAAAAATAGAAAATGGGCTGGGGGCTGCCCAGGTGTAGAGCACTTGCAAAGTATGTGTGATACTCTGGGTTCAACCCCCAAGTACAACCAAAAAGAAAAAAAGAAATTATCTCCATAACCTCAGAGAGGGGAAGGATTTATTAAACAACATACAAAAAGTGTAAACTTCAAAGGGAAAGGATTGATCAGTTCAAGAACATTATACTTAAGAACTTAAAATCTCTAAAGAAAGTGAAAAGGCAATCTATAAACTACGAGGAAAAGTATGCATTCAACAAACATTATTGAGCACCTATTTTTTGCCCCTAACAATTGTCAACTACCCTTTGATTACATCAATGTGTGTGCATGTGTGTGTGTGTACAGATGGTCCTTGAGTGCTATAGTTTGGGCTCCTAAAGACCATATCGTAAAGGCTTGATGCTCTGCTTGGCACTGTTGGGAGATGATGGAACCTTTAGGAGATGGGGCCAAATAGAAGGCAGTTAGGTCATTGGGAGTGTGCCCTTGAAGGGGATATTGAGACCCTAGCCACTTCTGTCTCTGTCTTTGCTTCTTAGCTGCCTCCTCTGCCATATCCTCCTGCCATGATATACTGTGCTGCCACAAGCCCAAAGCAATGGGGTCAAGCAATCATTCAGTGAAACCTCTGAATCCATGAGTCCAAATTAACCTTTCCTCCTTACATATTGACTATCTCAGGTATTTTGTCACAGTGACAGAAAGCTAACTAATACATAGAGTTCAATGATGGTTTGACTTACAGTTTTTTAACTTTGATGGTGTGAAAGTGATACACATTCAATAGAAACTATATGTTGAATTTTTAATCTTTTTTTTGGGTTAGTGATACTCTTTTGAAATGCTGGGCAGAGACAGTAAGCCATAGCTCTCAGTCATTCACACAATCATGAAGGAAAACAACCTGTACTCTACAGTGTGCTCTGTTGCTAATCTGTGATGTTTGTCAGGTTAAGTGTATTAAATGCATTTTCAACTTATAATATTTTCAAGTTATGATGGGCGTATCAGGATGTAACCACATAAAAAGCCAAGAAGCAACTATATCAAAAGCAGGCAAACTTACTGTCTTTGTTTAGGGAGAGTTGCATACATATGTGATAAAATTACAAATAAAAACAAGGGAATAATAGACAAACACATTAACACAGGGGTTGCTCATGGTGGAAGAGAACATGGGGAAATAAGATCAGGGAGAGGAACATAGGGGCCTTAGAAGTTACTAGTAACATCTGTTTGTTACTTTGTTGTCTTTATTTTGCTTTTTGTTTGTTCTTCAGTGCTAGGGATGGAACCCTGGGCTTTGCACAAGCCAGGCAAGCACTCTACTACTGAGCTACATCCCTAGTCAGGTTAACACTTGTTTCTTAAGCTGGGTGTTGGATACACATGAGTTCACATTTTTATTCTTCCAATTCTCTTTATATGTATGACACATTTCATAATAGCACAAATAAAAAACAGAAACAAAAAAATCCTAGAATATTTGAAAAGGACTATATACTGTTTCAGAAAAACAGGGTAGGAAGGAACAGGAAGGCCATATTGTTTTCTTCTAGTTCAGTCTTTGTTCCATGTCAGAGCTCTCTGATGTTAACTGGACTACCAGGATTTCCATCTGGTACCTCACGCTTGCTCTATGTCCTCCCCACCACCCCTTCCCCAGTGTTCACAAATTAACAGCCATTGAGCCAAATCTGTTTGCAGCTGTGTTTTTTTAGACAGCAAAGTTATCAGTTTTTAAAATTTGAAATCTGCCAAGTGTGGTGGCACCTGCCTATAATCTCAGCACTCGAGAGACTGAGACAGGAAGATGCCTGGGCTACACAGCAAAACTCTGTCTCAAGAAAGTCAAAAACAAATAAATAAAAAATGAAATAAAACAAAATTTGAAATTCTTTGGAAAAACAAGATACATGTCCATATAAACGTACATATGTACACACATCCATATCTATGTAGAGAAAGTAAATATGCACAATTTAAAGTGTGAACAAAAAATACAGTAATTAAAGAAAAAAAGCATTACAGTAAAAAAAAAAACACTGCTATTAATCCCCATCAAAATACTCCCCCTAGCTTCAAACATACTTACCCCATCACTCTGGCCATTTTCTGAAGCAGTTCTAGAAGTCCTCTTCCCTGAGCAATATTTTTTTAATTGAATCATTCACCATATTTTTATCACACCTCATATTAACAATTATTGAATTTTCCTGGTAGATGAAATGAAGATATTCATTATACTATTCTTTTAATTTTCCTGTATGTTTGAAAATTGCTTACAATAAGAAGTCAGAAGGTGTTTAGAAGGAGCATGCTATCTCTGAATCACCACACTCTCACAACTCCCTATCACAACTGTCTGCCTGAGTCTTAATTTCTAGTACCTCTGGTCCCTAGAGACATTTGAGTTTGCAAACATGACATTCTAGGTCTTGACTCCTCCTAGATTCCCCTGCCTCCTCTATGTAAACTTATCCCAGCATTGGAGCATGGCATATTCTCTCATTCCCATAGGCTGAAAAAAACCATATACAACGTTTAGTTTTTAGAACAGGTCAAGGACAATAAAAATTGATGTAATTCCCCACTACCCTGCAATGACAAGCAGTCCTCTCCACCTACCCCCAGCAGCTACAGTGACTTTGGCAAGTACATTATATCTTATAAGATAAAGGCTGGGCCTTGAAAAAATCAAGCCATGCCAGCTAGCTTCTTCCACAAGATCAGATGAAAACTTTGTGATTCTTTATAACTTGTCTCTCTAGCACCAAAAGCGAAAGGGGTAGGAAACTAAGCTCTTCCAGAAATATCAAAGGACCAAATGGGTAAACCACTGTATTAAGGATATACCGAGTGAAATGAATGGCTGTTACCTGGTGGGCATGGGCAACACCTTCTAGGAGTCCCCTGAGGGTGCATAGGTTCCAGAGAGTTTGTAGCCAATAAACTTCCTCTTCAACCCCTCGAAGTCCAGTCATCTTAGGGAAACTGAAGTGGCTTCCCAGTTAATGTTCACCTAGACACATTCTGTGATAAGACACAGACTATTGTTTTCATTCCCGCAGCTATCACGTTGCAATGAACAAATCTTCAATCCCTGCCACCCTCAGCTTGCTATTTCTGCATACACCACCCAGTATGAACTCATCTGGTTGTTTAATATACAAAAAGGCTTAGAAGGAATATACAGACAGCCAGAGGCAGGAAGAGTAATGAGGGGGATAAGCTGAGATTGGCCAGAGACATGTCATGGCAGGCTGGCCCAGCATACCAAAGCAGGTGGGTAAATGGCAAGGCCCTATTTGTGTTGATCACATGGGCACAGAGATCAGGGTCATTTGCCCTTCTGAGGTCCAGTAACCTTTGACCTAGTACTAGAACTGGATGGTTTCCACTGACTTTGCCACCTTTTGGAATGGCTTTGTCTTTTGGTTTATTCATGCCTTGACCTCTTCATCTTGCTGATAATCCAGATCTCATAACTTCGGTTTATTTCTTAATATCTAGATTTCTATATGTGTAAGCATTGGCTTAGGAGAATATGAACACCTATATATTATTCTCTGTGACCTACTTTAGCTAGCACTGCCCACATCCTATTGTGACAGAATTCTCTTGAGAGTTTAATGTTCTTATGAACCCTTCAATGCTGGGGACTGAAGATAAGGCAAAGAATTCTATTTCCAAAGCTGTAGCATCAAGAAGATACATTCAGGCCTCAAAGGAGGAAGTGAAGGCCAAGGCCAGTTAATAAGCTGCTAAGCTATGATTTTGGAGCACGACAGTACTTTTCATGTGTAGTGCTCTGGAAAGATATTCCTATCAGAAGAAATATGGGTCAATAAAGATAGATAGATAGATAGCCTTCGATAGAGCAATTATGAAAGTATATCATCAACCAGAGATTATAAGTAACACAATTTGCTGAGGTCACATTAATAAAAACAGTAACAAAAGCAAAGGAAAGGATTAGTGTACTTACTAACAACTAGGTCTTCACATCCTCTGTTTTCCTAATCTCTTTTGGCTATTACTTCATTCCCTTTAATGCAATTCAGGGTGGCCAGGTTCACCCATATACCAAAAAAGGCCTTGGATGCCCCAGATATTCTGGCCTAGAAAATTGTGAAACACTTTCACCATTAGTTCAGGTGAGACTTCATTCATTTTCTTTTTTCTCAAAAGGAAAAGAAAACAATATGAAAGCATAGAAACTGACATGCTAATAAAACACAGATGTCTTACCCTCGTTTACCTTGGATACAGATTGACCTCAATGATCCACTGTTTACATGTCCTATTTTTCCAGGATTCATTTCACACTGGACTTGACTTGCATTTGAATATTCCCACAGCTTAAGATGAGGTGACTAAACAGCAGCACTGCCAAGTCTAGTAAGATTTCGGGGGCTCAGGGGAGGGGATCATAAAACCTGCTTCTGCAGTTGTTTGGTCAAGGTCTCTCCTCAAACCCAGTTATCTCTGTGACCTGGCTCACTGGTCCCTGGACCCTACTCAGGTTCACCGAATCTTGAGAACACATCCCACTTTCTGCACCACTAACTCTAAAAAACACTGGGGGAGAGCAGACTGAGCAGTGCTACTGAAAGGACCATAGATAAAGGAGGTTTTCTGATCAATGACCTTTCATGCCCTCAACTTTAAAAGATGTAGAAATCTGACCAAAGCATGGAAGATATTTGTCTAAAATTTAGTGCTTCCTCTGTAATAGGAGATTGGTTAAATTAATTATGACATATCCATACAATAAAATGCTCTGTATGATGCTATAGAAAAAAATTGATATGAAAAAATGTCCATGGTATACCGTTAAGTGAAAAGTAGTTACAAAATGGGATATAGAATATGACCTCATTCTAGTTAACTATGTACAATAACTAACATTGAGCTCTTAATGTGAGCACTTGCCTGAGAAAAGCACTAAGCAAAGGACTCTAGATGAATTAGTTTATGTAAATGATAATCCTATGATGTGGGTAGGTATCTAATTCTGTTTCCAGATGAGGAAACTGAAACACTAAGAAGTTAAGTCACCTGCCATAGTTCACTTGTGTGGCAGAGCTGAGATATAGACCTGGACATGTTGGGATTGAGAGCCCAGACTCTTAACAGTGACCTCATATCTATACCTACATTGTATTTTTAACAAGTCAAGAAAGATCAACAGATGTTAACAGTGATTATTTCTGTGTAGTAAGATGATGAGTGCCTTTTCTTCCAATTATACTTTCCTTAGTATTCTGAAAATTGTGTGATTTACATGGACTATTTCCATAATCAGAAAAAACAAGAAATCAATTTCCATTTTTAAAAAGGCAACAAGCCATTCTTCCCAGCCTATAGTCAGCAAACTACTTGGGAGTGGAGGAATAAGTTAATTATTAAAAGGGCTCTGGAAAGCCCTACCTAGCTCAAGTATTGTCTTGAATGAATAAATAATATGCTTGCATGTATGCTTATTTAAATGTTTACAAATACCATCATGGTGTATGCACATAGCGGGTTTAGTTTGTCATATATTTCTCAATTGAAATTTAAAATACAACTATTATTATATGAAGGCCACAGCATTTTAAACACTTCAATACTAAAGCAAAGACTGGGATCTTATACTAAAGGAAAATATATATAGATCATCTTTCTGTAGCTTAAGGGTCTTCTCAACAACTTACCTCCTTTTTCAGGGGGGTAGGAGGAAATAGACGGAGAAACTGAGAAATCACACTTTATTAAAAATTGATTCAGGAGGTTGGCTTCCTGCAGAAGACAATATACAAGAATGAAGGAAGGTCAAGAAGGAGCTGATGTAGGCCCAGGATATTTTCTTGTGGAAAGACAGAATGCTAATCTCCCCTGTATTGTTAGAGATGAGGCTCCACCCACAATCACAGATGTCAACACATCTGAAGGGCAGCAGGACTGTCATATCAGAGCACTAACATGTGCTCTAGGGCCAGACTGGTTTCCAATGAGCAGGAAGACCTGGAGTAGGTGGACACAGGAGGAGTGGGGATGAGGAGACAAAGTATCCGGAACTTTCATTTTTGCCAAATTATCCCAAAGGTCAGCACCTGCCTTCTTTTCTCTCATTTGTTTTTCTCTCCTTTTGCAATGTGTCTTTTGTCCTCTATTGCTGTACAACTTATTGTCCCTGTTGATGTCCCCAGGACACCCTCTTCCATAGGATTCTGGTGATCTCATTACATGTAAGAAGCCATCTGATCACAGACCTCAAACTTAAGTCATTCATTCAACACTGAGGGACTAGAACTTTCCAGACATTGAGAACAGTTACACTGACAAATAATATATGGCCCTATCCCTTTAGATGGATACAATCTTCAGGTGGGAAAAACATAAAACAATATACACAAACACACACACACGACCTGATTTCTTGTAATGGGCATAAAGTTGCAAGGTAAGAGATGGAAGTCAGAAAGATGAATGAGGGCTTTTCCTCCACCTCCCACTTTGGCCTCTTTTTGGAGCTAAACTAAGAACCAAGCCACACACTCCATCCCTACTTATGGAAGCTGGTGCTGAGGCCTGAAAGACTGACCTAGTTCAAGGAAAAGGAGTCTTCAATAAGTCAAGGGCATGGGAAAAAGGAGAGCTGGAATGTTCTATATTAAAAGCAAATTAAGATCTTGCCAGAGGGATCAAATTTGAATCCTATCCAGTCTTCAAATTCAGCTGCCAGTCTGCAGGGAAATATAGAAGAGCATGCTGAAGTGCACCACCCAAAATCCAGACCGAGAAAGCCTAGAGGTAAAATGTTGTGGGTTGACAGGTAAATATTAAGGAAAAGGAAGGGATGGAGGCAGAAGCTGTATATTAAGACAGACTTGAACCTTTCAAAAGTGCTAAGGCAGCTGGGCTCAGTGATACACACCTGTAATTGAGAGGCAGAGGCAGGAGGATGGCAAGTTCAAGGCCAGGGGAAGCCTGCATAACTTAGTGAGACCCTGTTTCAAGATTTAAAAAGGGGTGGGGGAGGGACAGGGGAGTGCTGCTTAGTGGTAGAGCCCTTGCAAAGTATGTGGGAATCCCTGGGTTCAGCCCCCAGTACCACAAAAATATGCCAAGGTCAAGAAAGACAAGGAAAGACTAAGAAGCTATCACAGATTGGAGACCAAGAAGACACTATGATTAGATGCAATGTGGAATCTTGATGGGATTCTAGAACAGAAAATAGAAATTAGTGAAAAAACTGGTACAATCCAAATAAAACCTGGAATTTGGTTAGCAGAAATACACCAATATTGGTTTCTTAGTTGAATAAATATACCATGGTTATGTAAGATGCTAACATAAAGGGGAAGCTAGGAGAAGGGTATAGGAAACACTCTGTACTCTCTCTGCAACTACTTCATAAATATAAAATTATTCTAAAATATAAAGTAAAAAAAGAAAAAAACTTAAAGGACATGTCATCTTTTGCATGAACAAGACTAAATCATAGTCTTGGGGAAGTACATTTGAGTAAGAAAAACAGGAAAGCAAGAAAAAGATGACTAAATGTTAGAATAATGGTTACTTTTGGAGGAGGAAGACAGTTATGATTGGAATAGAGCACAGGGAAAGGATTCTAGGGTGGGTAGAAAAGTTCTATTTTTTTATCGGGTGATGATTTCAAAGTCTTTGTGTAATAATAATTCATTAAATCACACATTTAAGTGATTTTTGTATCTGGGTTCTTAATGAGAGGGGGCTACTTAAGAGATATAATATCCAAATATAACCAGTGAACCTTGTTTGGAACCAACTACATAAAACCATTTGAAATGGATTGGGCATTAGGTATTATTTGTTGTCATTGTTGTTGTTAGATGCCGTGGAGTCGGTATCTGACTCATAGCGACCCTACGTACAATAGGTGAAACACTTTGTCAGTGCTTCTCGACTGTTCATACGGTTTTCAATGGCGGATAATCTGATGGGATCAGATGCCACAGGGCTAAAACTGCAGGCTAGATATTATTAGGAAATTGTTAAATTTGCTAAGGGTGATAATGGTGGTGTTATTATGGAAAAAAATATCTATTATTTTTGTAGAGGCATTGTTGTTGTTGTTAGGTGCCGTTGAGTCAGGTCCAACTCATAGTGACCCTCTGTACAACAGAACAAAACACTCCAACATTGTGCCATGTTCGGCATTATTGTCAGTGTTTTTCTGCTATTCATAGGGCTTTCCATGGTGGATTGTTTGGGGAGTGGGTCGCCAGGTCCTTCTCCCTAGCCTGCTGCACCGAGTATTCGCAGGTGGTCTCCTACCCAAGGACTAACCAGGCTGACCCTGCTCATCTTCTGAGATCAGGCAAGACAGGATATCAGGCCTCTATGGCAGCAGATGTAGATGTATAGTGAAGTATTTAGTGGTGAAATGACATGATGTTTTAGAACTGCTACAAAATGTTGTTGTTAGGTATGGTCAAGTCAGTGTCCAACTCATAGCAACCCTACGTACAACAGGCAAAGAAGTATTGTTAGTGTTTCTCTGCTATTCATATGGTTTTCAATGGCCAGTTGATTTTTGGGAATGGGTTTC
This sequence comes from Pedetes capensis, assembly GCA_007922755.1. Classification (NCBI taxonomy): domain Eukaryota; kingdom Metazoa; phylum Chordata; class Mammalia; order Rodentia; family Pedetidae; genus Pedetes; species Pedetes capensis. Next base: position 23,624 of record VMDO01022056.1, read on the forward strand.
CAGGTCCTTCTCCCAAGCCTATAGCACCTGGTGTTCCCAGGCCGTCTCCCATCCAAGTACTAACCAGGCCCAACCCTGCTTAGTTTACGAGATCTGATGGGACTGGATGCCACAGGGCTATGGTTATAAAATACTACCCTCAAGAACCGGGCACGGTGGCGCACGCCTGTAATCCCAGCAGCTCAGGAGGTGGATGCAGGAGGATCGCAAGTTCAAGACCAGAGGCAGTCTGCATAACTTAGTGAGACCCTGTTTCAAAAAGTAGAGAAAATGGGCTGAGGGTGCAGCTCAGTGGTCCAGCACTTGCAGAGCATGCAGGCGCGAGGCTATGGGTTCAACCCCCAGTACCACCAAAAAAACAAAAACAAACAAACAAACAAAAAAAAACAACTACCCTCAAAAAGTGGTGAGAGATGAAAGAAGTATAGCAAAATGTTAATAGCTGTGTTTTTCTCCTGTTGTTTTGTTGGTTTCTGTCTTTTTTCAGTGCTAGAGATTGAACAAATAGTTGTTGAAAATGAACTTGAAGAAGAAAATTTGTTACATTGTCTAGTTTGGTGTATGTGTGGAAATTTTTTTATGAAAAGTTCTGAGGGCGGAGCAGCTCCAACCAGACCACTTCAGGGCAACAGATGCCTAATCCCAGGTGTTCATCAACCCACAGCGCACCCCCTACACACACAGAGTGCCTTTCCCACTAGTCATCACCTTAAGCTTACAATCCCATGGGCTCTGAGTGGCCTGTGTTGGGAGTTTCCCCTCTCTGAGTGCCTGTCACCCAGATTAAATGGCAATCATTCTCCCCTTTCTCCATCCTGATGTCCTAATAATCCCAGGAAAGAGTGTTAAAGGGCAGATGGGCTGGGCCACACCTGGCAGGGCAGTCCTCAGCCCTACAGAGCCTCCCCCTGCAGGAGTAGGGGGTGGAGGTAGGACAAGGAGAGGGGAGGGCGGGCAGGTGTCAAACTCTGACAGTCATATGCTGTGTGTTCACTTATTGAGTGAGTTTTCAGAGGCCGGTGGCACTTTTTGCTGAATACTGTTCTGGGATCTTTTCCTCGCTCAGGCTCCTGGGCATCATGCCTTGTTCTAAGCAACCTGATTACTTCCAGGTTTTGAATCTTCTGCAGTGGCCCTTGAGCTACCTTGCCATCTGTGAGTACCAACCCAAGAGTGCACAGCAAGGAGCCAAAGTCAGAAGCCAGGGTCAGATCTGGGGTGACTTTTATGTTCAAGAGAAGTCTCGTCTCTGGCCTTTTGAACATCTGAAGTGGTTCTAGAGAGTAAAGCCAAAGAATCTCAAGTTTGATGAATGCCTTGGAGAGAGGGAAGAGACAGAGCTTCAGAGAACAGTCAGACCAGGCAGGAGAGTGGAACAAAGTCATGATGATGTATATGAGTAGATCCAGGTAATTGCAGCCATTGCCTCATCTGCACCATCTAGAGATGGAAAATGAGGCCCGAGAGTATCCCTTTATGATCATGGGGTATGGAACAGAGAAACCATTAGCATTATAAACTTAGAGAAGTACAACCTATGGGTTTTGGGGATGAATGTTTGTTTGTTTGGATTTTTCACACAGGGTCTTGCTATGTTGTTCAGGCTGGCCTTGCACTTGTGGTCCTCCTGTCTCTGCCTCCCAAGTGCTGGGATTACAGGTGTGTGCCACCATGTGTAGCTCTATGGCTTTTGTTGAACCATTGGGTTTTTCACTCTGAGAGGTGGGTGGTAGTGTGAAGTAGGAGACAGGCAATAGAAGGAATGGTGAATGGGCATGAGAACAGGGAACTATAGAGGGATGTACATGTTAGGTGGGCAGAGAGTAAAGAGATATGGGTGGTGTCGGTGCAAGGGAGAGTGGGCTAGGGGTTTAACAAGGGTTCTGCTATGATGGACAGGGAGGGAGACAGGAGACAAGAGGGAAAAGATAGTGGCAGAATAAGAGCAAGAGAAAAAACAGAGCAGAAGTACAAAGATGGTGGCTGGGCAGAGAGGCAGGGGACCAGGGGTGATAGGTAGGAAGAGAAATAGGGATTTCATATGGTAGGTGACAGAAGAAATTTTTGAAGGGCAAATGGTCATGGATCATGAATGGGCAGGACCTAGATTGTGCTGAGGGCCAGGACCAGAAGTGTGAGTAGTACGGAGAGTTGACAATGGGACTTGACAGGGGCAAGTGTTTTCAACAGTACAAACTTGGTCTTACCTGGTCCTTCATCAGTTTGGATCTTGCAGCCATTGTTCATTTACCTGCTGTTTACATCCTTGTGGCCACTACCAGCAATTTACTTTGCCTGGTTGTTCCTGGATTGGAAGACTCCAGAGCAAGGTAAGACTCGTGGACCTAGAAAGAAGAATATTTCACTTTACTCTGCAACCCTGCCTGGTGAGTCCTGCTCACCATGCCACAGGCTTCTCTTCAAAGTTCTCAGAGCCACAGAACCTAGGCAGCTGGGACTGTCCTGGGGTCTCCTCCTTTCTCACCTCTGTAGTAGAGCCCTGGAACCTCCAAGCTCCTAGGGAAGCCCTGAGTGAGTGACAGATGTGGAGTGGCATGTGCTAACATCATCTTTGACTGGTATTTTTGTCTCAGGTGGCAGGCGTTCAGCCTGGGTAAGGAACTGGTGTGTCTGGACCCACATCAGAGACTATTTTCCCATTACGGTAAGCATCTCTTCCCTTGTGTTCCTCTCAGACCTCCAAACACTAGTAGGCATTTACACATATAACTAGGGTTGTCCCTAAGGAAGATGAGCATCCCTGCGAAGTCTCAGTTCAGGCACGATGACTTCAGGATCCTCTGAACTCTACTGGGATCTTTTGGACCCCCTTGGATGACCCGTCAGATGACATAGGCAGAGGGCAAATGCAGATCAGCTCAGTTTAACAAACATGGGTTGAAAGCCTCCTCAGGCCACATGTTGAGGAGAAAGAGAAGTAAATAGGATGTGATTCTTGGCCATCAAGGAGCTCACATCTGAAGGCAAGGACACAAAAGTGCATAACTAAAGTTTGGTACAAGGCACAGAAGTGGTTCAGATAGAGGATGGTAAGGAAAGGCTTCACAGACATGAGGATATCTAAGCGGAGTTTTCAAGGTTCAATAAAAGCTACCTAGTCAGGCATTGAGCCTGCAGGAGTACCACTGTGGCGTCTGATCCCATCAGATCTCAGAAGCTAAGCAGAGTCAGGCCTGGTTAGTACTTGGATGGGAGACCACCTAGGAACACCAGGTGCTGTATGCTTGGGAGAAGGACCTGGCAACCCCCCCCCCAAAAAAAAAAGTCAGCCACTGAAACCCCTATGAATAGCGGAGAAGCACTGACAACAGTATTTCGCCTGTTGTATGTAAGGTCGCTGAGTTGGACACTGACTCGACGGTACCTAACAAAACAACAAAGTCAGGCACTGCAAGCAGGTGAGGGAGGACAATACCAGGAAGAAGTTCCAGAAATGTACTGTTCTGCTGCTCCTCTGGGCACTCTCTGGAGTAGATGACAAATACTACTCTGGTTTTTAGAGCAGAGCTTCCTGACCTTTGTCACATAATGTCACTCAAAGAAAATGGTAACATGCATAAAGCACACTGACACAAATGGCCAAGATTGCTTGCAGCCACAGGTAAGAGGCAGCCCCAGATCTTACCTTGTCACCGCAGGGCTGAGAAGATTAGCATTTGGGCCTACTGAAATTTTCTCATGCTGTCTCTTAGAATGCTGTTTCAGACAGCACTCAGATCCCTGGCATGTCTTCACCTTGCTTCCTCTTGTGAGCTCATTCTGCCCACCCTCTGCCATTTTTTTCCATGGCTGTAGATCCTGAAGACGAAGGACCTGCCACCTGAGCACAACTACCTCATGGGAGTTCACCCTCATGGCCTCCTGACCTTTGGTGCCTTCTGCAACTTCTGCACTGAGGCCACAGGCTTCTCAAAAACCTTCCCAGGCATCACTCCACACTTGGCCACACTGTCCTGGTTCTTCAAGATCCCCCTGATCAGGGACTACCTCATGGCCAAAGGTACTTCTGATAATATCCATTGGAGCTTCTGGTCCATTTCTCTATATCTCCCTCATGAAAGTAACCCTTTTAAACTCCCTCTCTGGCACTACCCAGCTCCCTCCCCACTATAATCACAGCACAGTAGTCCAAAGCATATGTCTGGAGCTAAGCCGCCTGGGCTTAAAATTTGGCTCTGTTGATTGCTGTGTGATCTTGGGCAAATCAGTTAACCTCTCTCAGCCTCAGTTTCCTCATCTGTAAAGTGGTGCTGATGGTAACAGTCCAATCTCAGATGTGGTTTGGTGATTAAATTTTAAAAATGTAAGTAAAGCATTCAACATAACATCTGGCACAGACTACGTGCTCAATAAACACTACCTGTGGCATTTGATGGAAAAGAAAATGGTAAAATTCTAGCTGGGATTCTGCTGGACTCAGAAAGTCCTTCTAGTTATCCCACTGAAAATCTTCCTGCTGTTGTTTCCATCCAGTGCTTACTATGAAGTGGACATACTGCCTCAAAGTGAAACCTGGCCTGTTTTTCCCCTTCCTTATCTTCTTTGGTCCCATCTCCCTCAGCCTCTCCTCCTAGGAGCTTCCCCTCTCCTGGTCAGTTTGCTCTTCTCTTTGTGCCTTGATTCTCTTCAGGTTTGTGTTCTGTGAGCCAAGCATCCATCAACTACCTGTTGAGCCATGGCACTGGCAATCTTGTGGGCATCGTTGTGGGAGGAGTGGGAGAGGCCCTGCAAAGTGTGCCCAACACCACCACCCTCATCCTCCGGAAGCACAAGGGGTTTGTGCGCATGGCCCTCCAACATGGGTATGTGTCTCCCCAGAGGAAGAGTGGGTGGCCCTTTCTGAGCAGCATGACTATGTAAGTGATGACAAGACGAGTCCCACACAAGTCTTGTCCTCAAGGAATTTACAACTGAGTAGAAGTGATGGGCGTAGTATTTCAAAAAGGTTTGGGTCATTTGCTCCTTCAGGCTAGCTGCGCCACTCCCCAGGAAGCCAAACCATAAACCCAGGCTCAATATCAGGGGCAGTTGTGCTAGGACCGCCCTATCACATCAATGATGCTAACACTAAAGATAATTGACATGGCTGCTGAGGACAAGTCCAAGAGACACTACAGTGTAATGAGTCTGTAGGAGCTGGAGTCCAGAAATACTGGCTTTAGGGCCTGGGGGGCTGTGGCTAAGTGATAGAGCACTTGCTTCGCATGTGCAAGGCCCTGAGTTCCATCCTCAGCACCCCAAAAATAATAATAATGCATAAAATAAATAAAATCCTGGCTCCATAACTTACCATGCACTCTTGGGCAGGTTACTTAATTTTTCTGAGCCTTGATGTGTTCATCTTCATGATGTGGCTACTAATCACTATACTTACTCCATAATTGTGGGCTGTAAATGAATTCATCCACATTAACACCTGTACCTTGTGCCTGGACACTTGTGTGATTAATAAATGTTAGCCACGCTGTCTTTGGGGTAGAGAAGGAGTCCCAGGTTGGAGCTACAGGGTGTCCCATCATTTCAGCATTCTAGCTCACAAGACTTAGGGACAGCTATCCTGTTGTACACGCAGAAAAGAGGGGAGTCTGTCTTCTAAGGACCTTGCCTGGGGGGTCTACTCAACAGTCTAAAGCATACTCTAGGAGGAGAAATAGGATCTGGATCCATTGAGTCCTGGGTTCTAATCCAGGTCCTACCACTTCCTGACTGCTTGTGTGACCTTCCCCCTTCTGAACCTTGGCTCTGGATGCCCCACTGGGTCCTCACTGTCTTTTGCTGTGAGGAACAAGTAAGGTAACTTATGTCAAAGTGCTGGGAGATTACTATTAGCAGTGCACACATATTTGCATAAGAGACTGTGCTCTGTTTTCTCTTATTTAAGAAACTTAAGGAGCTGGATTCTTTCCCTAGAGCACTACTGAAGGTGGGTTCTTGTGGCCTCTGGAAAGGAAACAACATTTCTCTGCTCTTGTTCCATGACCCAAGTACATAATACCTTATTCATATAGGTCCCTGAGTGAGGGGCATATCAGAGATGCTCATCTATGAAAAACCCTCATCTTTGTGTGCTTTCTCTAACACAAACAGTCAGTTTTCTCTCCCTAATACCTCCTAGAAGCTTTTTGCAGTGTAGGTCTCTGAGAATATCTGCCCCATTCCTCTTCCTTCCCTGCATCTCCACATCTTGCCCTTGTAATCCTGGCCCAGAAACAACACACTTGCTGGCTTGGAATTTTTTTTTTTTTTGTACTGGGGGTTGAACCCAGGGCCTCATGCTTGCATGTTCTGCAAATGCTGGACCACTGAGCTGCACCCCCAGCCCATTTTTTTTTTTACTTTTTGAGACAGGGTCTCCCTAAGTTACGCAGACTGTCTCTGGTCTTGAACTTGTGATCCTCCTGCCTCCGCCTCCCCAGCTGCTGGGATTACAGGCGTGCACCACCGTGCCCGGCACTGGCTTAGAAATTTTTAAGACAAGAGACACTAAATAGGGGAGCCCTGTTTAATGCAAGAAGAAATGCTTTAGGCTACTCATCACAATAGATGAGTGTCTGACCATGAACAAATGTTCTTCCAGCATGGTTTCCACCATACCCTGTATTTGGGAAATAAATCAGGGGTTTTCTACAGGACTCATCTGGTCCCCACCTTCACTTTTGGAGAAACTGAGGTGTTCAACCAGGTGATGTTCCATAAGGACAGCCGGATGTACAAGTTCCAGCACTTCTTCCGCAGTATATTTGGTTTCTATTTTTGTGTCTTCTATGGACAAGGATTCCACCAGGGCTCCATTGGGATCCTGCCATACCACCGGCCTATTGTCACTGTGGGTGAGTGCTTCTCTCAGTCCCAATGCCATCTCAGTTCTTTCTCACTCTCCACCTCAGTCCTGTCTACCCTTCCTCTACCAAAGAAGAGAGCATCAGAGGGCTAGAAGCTGGGAGCTGACATGGGCTACCAGAGGGTCAGGAAGGAGAGAGAATTAGAGGAAGAGGAGATTCCAGCACTTTCACACTTCTCTTTTCCCATCTCTCTTGGCAGTTGGGGAGCCTCTGTCACTGCCCCATATTGAAAACCCAAGCCAGGAGATGGTGGACAAGTACCACACACTCTATATGGATGCCTTGAACAAACTATTTGACCAGCATAAGACCAAGTATGGCTGCTCAGACACCCAGAAGCTGCTTTTCTTATGACTAAAGAGACTGCATGCCTGAGGATATACCAGCATCTGCTTGGAGAGGAGACTCGGTTGCCTTGAACCCAAGAAAGGCCATGGGAAGGAAAGAAGATGAGGGAGCCTGTGTGTGGTAGGGGAACTACTACTTCCTGACCATCATGCCACCCCCAAGAGCTGTCCCTGAGGAGCCTCACTCAGCCATTCCTCAGTAGGGAACATCCTGAGGCTTCTCTTGCCCTGCTCTCTTTCTGAGCCTGATACCCCAGGTACAGAAGGACTCAAATGATGATCAGGCAGCCCCCACTCCATTTGTTCTGAATCTTAATAAAGTTTTAAAATTAAGATATCATTTGTATGCCATAAGTTTAACCTGTTCAAAGTGCAAAATTCACTAGTGTTTAGTGTATTCACAGAATTCTGCAACTACCACCACTATTTAGTTTTGGAATGTTTTTCAGCAACCCCCCACCAAAACTCAGTACTCATCAGCAGTGACTACCCACTCCCCCAGCCCCTGGCAACCTTTGTCTCTATGGATTTGCCAATTCTGAATATCTCATATAAATGGGACAATATAATATGTGGTCTTTCACGACTGGCTTCTTTCTCTTGGCATGTTGTCAAGGTTAATCCACATCACAGCCCATATCAGCACTTCATTTCTTTTTTATGTTGGAATAATATTCCATTGTACATAGAAAACACATTTTGCTTATCCATTCACCAGTTGATGGACATCTGGGTTTTTATCACTTTTAGCTATTATGCTATGAACATTCATATGAATATTTTTGTGTGATAATCTGTTGTCCTCAAATACAAAAGCTTACTTTATTCCCACACCACTGCCAATCATATTTTTTGGATAGATAAAAGGTACCTTACTCAGGATCATTTCTTCAGTTGGCATAGGCATTTCACACATGTTACCTTGTCCTCATAATAATCTCTTATCTATGCTTTTAATCCTTACTAAATTCTGCCTAAAGCTTCTTATCAAAGTTGTATTCTGAGAATTTAAAAGGAGTAAATAAAAACATGGATGTCTCTTCCATTACAAAGCAACCACAAGACACTTGGAAATAGAGCAAATTACCCAAAATTAAAAGACCATTTAGATTACTAGCCTCTGTCCCTTTGCTTGAACCTTAAATATTAGGCCTTGATGGGGTCCAGCCATATCCTATCACTTTACACTGTTTCAAGTCTGAAGTATCTATTTCTAACCCAGATTTTACTCGTAAGCAATAGACAAATAGATATAATTTTACCAGTCTCCAATAAACACCTTTCCCTCAACATACCCAGGACCAGGCAAATCATCTCCTTCTTCCTAAACTCCCATTTTATCCCCAAGTCCTATCAATTTCACTATCTTAATATGAATCTACTCTATCCTCTCTCTCCTTCTCCACTATTACAACCTAGTCAAGGTCCTTACTAAAATTCCTAGACCATTGCTGCTCCCTCTAGTAAAGTCTGCTTTAATCAGCTCATCGATCAGACTACTTCCAGGGCAATCTTGTTGTTGTTGTTGTTGTTGTTGTTGTTGTTGTTGTTGTTAGGTGCCGTCGAGTCGGTATCCGACTCATAGCGACCCTCATAGGGTTTTCAATGGCTGACTATTTCGGGATTGCCTTGGGAGTGGATTGCCAGGTCCTTCTCCCATTTTTGAGGTGCTGGGGATTGAACTCAGGCCCTCAGAGACTGCAGGGTAGCGCTCTACCAACTGAGCTCAATCCCAGCCCCAGGGCAATCTTACTAAATATTAAATCTGACTGCTTACTCCTCTGCTTAAAATCCTTTGTTGCACCTACAATGCCTCTATCAGAATATTCTAACTTGTTTTCTGGGTACCACCAATGTTCCTTAGTGCTGATGAATATTGCACAGAGAAAAATGGTAAAATAACTGTGAGAGATGGTGGAATAGACAAATGTACTTACTGAAGTATTGTTGGGATTTAGCTCAGTTGGTATAGCGCTGCGCTGCAGTGTCTGAGGTCCCGAGTTCAATTCCCAGCACCTTTGTAGGAGAAGCTGGGTCCACAGAATAAACCAAAACTTCTAGTGAAAGATCAGACTGTAAATGAATAAAGGGAGAATTGGATATGAAGTGTTCCTACCTGTTTGGGTTACTTCTTCCAGGAATGGGAAATTAAAGTAGACTTTTCCAACAAAGTCTGCAGGGCACAACATGGGGAAAAGGCTAGCTGTGTTTTCTAGTCATTGCTCCCTGGGAGAGTAAAAGAACAGCTGGAGCTGGGCATGGTGGCACATGCATGTAATTCCAGCAACTTGGGAGGCTGAGGCAGGAGGATGGAGATTTTGAGGCCAGAGGCAGCCTGTGTAACTTAATGAGACCCTGACTCATAATGAAAAATAAAAATTTGGCTGGGAGTGCAGCCCCATGGCACTTGCATATGCAAGGCTCAACCCCTAAGTACCGCAAAAACAACCAAAAAATATAAATGGTTTGCTTTCTTGTTAGCATCATCCAGTTGCTCCTGAAAAAGTTAATCCCTCCATATCTTTTCTCTTCATCTTCATCTTCTCCCATACAATGCAGTCTCTCCATCTCCCTCTCCCTCTCCCCATCTCTCTCAATGTTTTTAAGATATCCTAATACTTTAAGCATTTAGTCCATACTCTGGATGTCACACTGACTTCGAATGCAATGACCATCAAGGGAGCTAATCAGTAGGACTTAACCATGGAATGAAAGTGTGAAGGAACATTTCCAATGAGTGACTAGGATGGTGACCCCTAGTGGAACAGCTGGCTGTGGATCTGTCAGACAGGTAATGGTGGTGGTAGAACATGAGCAGAGTAGTTATGTTCAGAGACCTGTCCCACTGAGGCAAAGACTGTATTTGGATGTAGGCTTTTGGAACCAAGCTGTCAGAAAGTTCAGCACCTCCCAATACAGGTAATAGTTGATAGGTCCATCATGAAGACTAGAAATTGTCCCTCGCACTCTGGACCTATTAAGCTTTTCAGCCTTATCTCTAACTACTCCCTATCATAATCTGAAGTAATACAGTGGATAACATCACATTTTCCAAACAAATTCACATCTTGGCTTCTCTGGTCATGTTCTCTCTACATGGGAAAGCCTATTTGTTTTTTAAGTCCACATCAAATACTACCTTCTCAGTGAAGCTTTCAGCTAGCAGACTGAATTAACTCTTTATTCTTTCATAGCCTTTTGTTGGCTCTAAAATGGGACTCACTATGTTGTACTATAGCATAATTACTTGCTTCTAGGTAAGGCTTTCCTACCAGTTTGAGAGTATCTTGGCAACAGAAACTATGTCATATTTGTTGCAGCATTCCCAATGTGTACAATAGGGCTTGGTATGTGAATATATATATATATATATATATATGTATGT